>JAQPPZ010014043.1:0-76107 GCA_028583015.1 Wollemia nobilis
GAGGCGTTTGAACCAAGCTGGGTGGTTCATAAACTGAATAAAGAAAACTACGTACCACTCTTATAATGCTATTAACATAGTTAATGTAATATAAAATATGCTAAATATTCTAACAGGAGTACAGCCATTTTTATTAATTTTCTTTAAATCTTGGTTACAATACATCTCCTCCCTTTTCAGGGGCTAGGAGCATTAAATAAGGTTTCGTTACACCATGGGTGGTATGCCTTCTTTCGTGTGCCCACATGTAAAATGGGCAGACCAAACATTGTCACCGCTTGTGTGAAATGTCTTTGATTCTTTGCTACTCCTCTGGTGTTGAGATCCTATGTTCAAGGATATAGAAAACAATCAATAGCACCGACGGATAAAATGAAACATGCGATCCCCAAAGCCTAAGATTAGTGCATGCGTAAAAAAAATAAAATTATAACTAAAACATATATAAATGAGCTAAAAACTTGGCAGGTGCATGAGAACATCACCAAGAAGGCACTGCAAAAAGAACAGTCGGAAAATTTTCCACGGATTTCTAATCGCTCCAGGGTGGGACGATTAGACCTACAACAAAATGTCAAAAAGCACTATCCCAAATGTCCCATCCGAGAGGCTCCAAATCACCTGCAAAGTTGGGGGTTAGGTAAAATGGGGTATTTTGGAAAGACCTAGAAGGTCAGATTTTTCCAATTCAGCCTCTATCACCAGGAATTTAACGATGCTACCTGCATGTTAGTGAAAGCGAGAAATAACAAAAACATGATCAAAACTGCTCTGAATTACATGAAATTCGAATGCAAGCCTATCTAAGCAACCTAGAATAAAATGCAAAAATAACAGAACTAAAATCTGTTATATATTTTTAATCACTCCGAGACGGGGCGATTAGGACTGCAACTGTGCGAGGGACGCTCGGGGGCAGGATACCTACCGTTTGGGGACCGATTTTGGCACCAATCCACTTGGGATGGGTCCAAAACCTCTTGTTGGGTGTTTTTAGAAAAATTGGGTGGGATACTTGTGGCCAAATTTCAGGTTTGAGGTCCGGATTGTGCTTCCAATAACCACCCAATGACCTCCTTTCCAAAAGAGAGATCAAGGATGTGAAAGGCACAATCAAAAGTGAGTATGCAAAATGGCAGCAGTTCATCGCTCAAAATGCTCCTCTATCTATTTTTGGGGTGAGAAGACTCACCATTTTATAGACCTGACAGTCTCTGTGTATGAGCATGCAGAGGCGCCACTTGGTAATCATGCCTTTCCAGGAAGGAAGAAGATTCCTCCCTAATTAAGGGCTCCATGACTGCCTCTGTAACTACCTCTAGTGCTCCAAAATGCTCACTCGCACTCCCATGCAATGAAGGAGGAGTTAAGTGGTGGATCTGGGCTGCCATTTATCGATATTTGACCTTTTACCAGTCAAACCTGCTATTCGCCCCACCCTGGAGCAAATACTACTAATCGTCCTTGGGTGGAATGAATAGCAGTTTGTAACCATCCCTGGGTGGAACGAATAAGGAGTAGAGTTCCTGAGAGGTGCCAAATCGATCACTGACCTTCAAAATCTACTATGAGAGTGGTTAGGACCATTTTTTAACCTTTGAGGGCTGCCCTAGGGGATGTGTGTGTTAGTGCGATCAGTGTTTGTAGCCACATAATCGGATTGGTGCTATTTTGGTGTCTATAGATGCCCCTTTTTGGGATGCGCTATGTGTGGTGCAGTGCTGAGAAAAAATAGATAACCAAAGCACTAATAATTAGGGTTTCTCAGTAACCTAACCAACTTTTGATGCCCCAAGTATGGAAAGGGCATGCATTCTTGAATCCTTGCTTCTGACGAGCTAAGGAACTCAATTCAAGTATTAACCTTGTTCAGTGAGGTGTTACTTGATCTTGGACATTGATCAATCATGAATAGGCAAAGGGCACAACCTTTTGTTTGTGGGAACCTTGAGTTCATGATTCACAAATACAAAGTATTTGATCATCTTGTGATTATTGCTTGTTTGTTGCCCCAAGTAGGGGTGTGATTGTCTTTGTCAATGATTTTTCAAATGCATGTCATTTCCTTAATTGGGTGTGTATTTGTTGATTGGTGACTAAGTGTGACTACCCCATCAAACGACGAATTGATGAGGGAATAACCGACATGAGAAAAGCGACAAGTTGCTTGACCAAAGATGATTTGTGTAAGGGTGCATTTTAGTTGCTTATCTGTAAATGAGTGTGTAGTTTCCCAATATTTTGACCTATTTTTGGGTGGGTGTTAACCCTTTTTGGGACGCCGTTTGGGGATGAAATTCTTGAAAATTTGTCCTCTAGTGGAACGGTCTGGATATGGTGGCCTTCTTAGGGAGTAGGATAGTGAGGATTTGTGACCTAGACATATTTTTTGCATGCCAAGAAGTAGAGGCACAAATGCGCCTTGTTCGGAAATGTTATTGCTATTTTTGGGTGGGTTTGGACCCTTTTTGGGACATCGTTTGGGGATGAAATTCTTGGAAATCCGTCCTCTCGTGGAGCAGTCTGGCTATGGTAGTCTTATTAGGGAGTAGGATAGTGAGGATTTGTGACCCCAATGTCTATTTTGCATGCCCATAATGTCAAGTGCAAAAGCACTCTTATTGGATAATTTTATTACTTGTTTTTGTGCATTTTGGTGCATTTTTTTGCTATTTTTGAAATTTTTGCTCTGTAATCATCCCTGGGTGGGACGAATACTAGTTTTATAACTATCCCAGGGTGGGAGGAGTGCTAACTAGAGTGCTCATCCCAGGGTGGAATGATTACAGGCCTAAAAGCCTATTTAAGGGCCAAAACTAGGTTTTGGGCTCATTTACATTCAATTTTTTTGGCGATTTGGAGCTCTGAGGAGGAGGTCAAGTCTGCAAAGTGAAGAACTATCAATTTTTTCCTGATGCCATGAGTTCATGAACCGGATCGAGTGGAGGAGCCGAAGTGATACCGGTAAGTGCTCCTTATTGTTTAGTTAGCTTGTGTTTTATTTTATAGTTTTAAAATCGCAATTTATTTTGAATTTGTTTTTCCGTTTAAACTAAGGTAAAAATCGAGGCTAAAAAGAAATGTTTTTTATTTTTTTGTTTTGTATTTTTGTTAAAGTTATAAGAAACCCTTGGTTTAAATGTGATGTTTTTATTGTTTTAAAACTAAAACCCTAGGTTAAACTAAGAGCAAAACCCTAGTTTTAGAAAATTTGTTTTTATTTTGATTTTTGTATTTTCGTTAACTTCAGTTATAAACCCGAGGTTAACGAAAAATTGTTCTTTTGATTTTGATCTTTTTGTTTTTATTTATCATTTTAAACGTAGAGTTAAAAACCCTAGGTACTGACAAACTATTTTTGAATATTTTTTTTTATTTATCAAGTTAAACGTAGAGTTAAAAACCCTAGGTACTGACAAACTATGGTTTTTGAATTTTTTTTGTTTGTTTTGAACTGTTTTTAGCTGTACATTTGTTAGGTGTGATTGTACAGTTTGTTGAACTATTTTTTTGTACGTTTATGCATTGATGTACAGTTTGGTTGTTTTTTTGTTATCATGTTTTTTTTTTAATGTTTTGCTATTTTTGTTAAGGTTATAAGATACCCTAGGTTTAAATGCGATGTTTTTATTGTTTTAAAACTTAAACCCTAGGTTAAACTAAGAGCAAAACCCTAGTTTTAGAAAAATTGTTTTTTATTTTGATTTTTGTATTTTTGTTAACTTCAGTTATAAACCCGAGGTTAACAAAAAACTGTTATTTTGATTATGATCTTTTTATTTTTATATATCAGTTTAAACGTAGAGTTAAAAACCCTAGGTACTGACAAACTATGGTGTTTGAATTTTTTTGTTTGTTTTGAACTGTTTTTAACTGTACATTTGTTAGGTGTGATTGTATAGTTTGTTGAACTATTTTTACGTATGTTTATGCATTGTTGTATAGTTTGGTTGTTTTTTTGTTATCATGTTTTTTTTAATGTTTTGTTGTTTTTATTTTTTAGGTGGTGAAGAGTTGGTACCATCAGCCGACGGTTTTCTCTGATGCCTAGGAGGTGCTAAATTTGGTGGACTGGGAGTGGCTTAGCGCCCTTGGGCTCAAACATGTGATGTGACTAGATCCTGTGGTGGGGGTTCGGGCATACCTGACCACTTTGATTAACCTATGGGAACCCCACACCAATACCTTCCATCTCCTAACAGGGGAGATGATAGTGACTCTTGAGGACGTCTATCAGATTCTATGGATTCTGATAGACGGGCTTCCTATCAGGATGATGCTACGTGATCAGCGGATGGCAGTGTTGACATGATGCTTTGGTCATGGGGAGGAGTTTGGTGTGGATAACCCAGTGGAGAGGGTAGAGGGCGACTACCAAATTGGTAGCATTTTTGTATGGTGGTGGCTAGAGAGGAGCGTGTTGGGAGTGAGGCACGCATTATGCGATGAGCCTCATCTCAAACATACTACTGCCCGACTCTTCAGGTGCGAAGTTCCCATGGAACCTGTTGGAGGTGGTCTTCAGGTTGGTGGAGTGTCTGATGGAGGCACCCCTGATTATGAGGTGGGGGTAGACACTAATAGCATAGCTCTATGATGAGATGTACAAGGTCCACTGCCAGAGTCAAAAGGGTATTGGATGCAATTACCTATTGCAGTGCTGGTCTTGGTAGCACATAGTTGTGGAGAGGTCAGTGGGGTTTCCGTGGATGACACAAGCAGATATGGTTGACAGAGAAATAGGGTATGTGACACTGTGGCATAGGTTGAAGGAGCGGGGGCATAGTCGACGATGGGTAGGTGTCATGGGGCACTACGTTGATGCCTTCTCATGGTTTGCTCCTAGGGAGGTAGTCTGGCAGCCATACCTAGATTGTCCAACATGGCTTGAGTCTGGGGAGTGACTTTGATAGGTTTGCAAAGGTAGGTGGCTGATCGAGCGGCACAATACTGAGTAGGATTTCTTCCTGTATGGTCAGGTGATGCGATAGTTTGGGGTGCACTAGGGATTGCCTTGGAAGACCTTGATCTATCGACGTTGGGGTGACGATAGGACACTGGAGTGGCCAGTAATTAAGCTGCTAGGTGAGGATTTAGATACAGTGATTGACATCTTGAATGTGGACGATGTCAAGGTTACTGCTGAGTATGAGCAGTGGTGGACATTATAGAGGTGGTGAGGCGAGGGGCCTCTAGGGGGTCTAGAGGCGGTAGCAACAGGCAGGAAGGGTGCAGAGGCACCAGGAGAGGGTTGGGGGGCTCCAATGGATGATGCAAACATGGTGGAGGTTGATGAGGTGGGTGAGGATTTTGGGGTTCCAGAGCAACTAGAGATGCAAGACGTCCCAGAGAAGTGGGAGCCAGAGCAGACTACCGTTTCAGAGATGCCAATGCCTCAGGAAGTACCAAAGGATATGGAGGTAGGGTTACACGTTGAGATAGCATGATTAGAGGGGTTGCTCCAGATATGGGATGAGAAGCTCGGGGATGCACTATAGGAGAGGGATCTATTGCGAACGCAGTTGGCAGAGAGGGAGAACGCATTTGCTATGTACCATCAGTGGAATGGGGATACAGATTCTATGTTGGAGATGGATCTCTTGTGAACACAGTTGGCATAGCATGACGATAACTTGGCGACATTTCATCAGTAAGATATGGACTTGATTCCACATTGATTTGAGCTATAGGTGAAGATTATCTGCCTTGATGGGTGGATCTCTACGGTTAGTGGAGGTAGATCATCACACCACACAAAAGGGAGTGATACTAAGCAGTCAACATCCTTGTGGCGTAGGCGACTGGATGAGGGAGGCACTAGTAGGTGTGATGCAAGGGCTAGCAGTAGCTGCCCTGAGGGGTACCATATGACCCACACCATGGGGGGTAGTTCTCATCGCACCGATCCTGCGTGATCATGGTGGCTGATGCCCTAGGCTTGGTGGTTTTTGATCTTTTTCCTTATTGTGAGGTCAGAGGACCGCTTTATTGTAGCTTATGGGTATTTTTGATGGTATATATATACAGATGACTTTCTTTCATTTATGCACATGTTATGATTTGATTTTATGCACAGTGACTGATGTTTGATGGATGCATGTTAATTTATATTATGTATGGATATGTTGTGATGAATGCTAATTTTTCTAATTTATATGATATCCAAATGAAATGGATGAATTGAATTTTTTATTTTTGGCGGTGGCACTATAGACTGTTTAGAACTTATGGCTTTTTGTCCTAGATGATTGCTGTGGTAAATGACTTTTCATGTATACATGTTTTTTTTTTTTTTGTGTATTTTTTTATGGCGATGGCAGGATTAAATATATCACAGTTGGTTTAGAATGTAGTTAAGGTTTTCTTAGACTCAGATGTTTTAACTAACTATCCAAGACTATACTTTTATATTACAACACTTTTGAACAAGGTATGAATCTAACTTGTCTTTGATCAAGTTATTTCACATCCCTATGTGTGCAATTGATCTTGTTTATGTAGTATTTGTCAGGATACCGCTAGTGCTAGATAGGCTGTCAACCAAACTTGTACTGAGGATCACCTAATTAGCTCCACTAACTCCTTTATTGTATTTAGTCAGATTAATCTACAGTGCTATCTAGGATACCATAAGCTAGCTCATCCACATGCAAAAATTGATTTGTACACAAGTTAATGTGACAAATATATCGTCATGCGAGAGGTTTGCCACCAGTGACCGATAGGCTATCCACCAAACTGATACTGAGGTGCACCTCATGACCTTTTGAATGTTGAGAGTTCCAGGGATTCAAGTTCGACTCCCTTCTTTTCTTTAATTGTATTGGGATACTTGCTCTTTTGTAGTGATAAAAATCACTGTTTATTTTTGTTATTTCTTTTGAGCAAGGGATTTGAATATTGAGTAATGAGAATCACTATTGCTTGTGCCTTTTGATGTATGCACTTTGGTTTTGATGTCAAATTTTGGAGTTTTGACTTTTGCAAAAAAAAAAAATTGATGTCTGCAACTGTTTGAGAACTTGGGATTCTTAGGGAATTGGGTAGGGAATATGCTTGTCCTTTTGCCAACTCTCGGCATTGTTGGGGTTATTTGCATAGGGGGATGAGCAAGATAACCTTTTCACTAGATGGTATCCTAGATTGCTTTACAGGTTTCATCTTTTGTTCACACAACTTGGGAATTTTTATGTGTTTTAACTTGTGTCGAGATGCTACATAATGAGGTGTGATCCGAGTAGAACTCTACCTTTGTAAAATCAGTCTAACTTTGTATACTTTTTGGCTAGAAATTTAATGACAACTAAATGGCGAAAACTCTAGATACATTAGAAGACAACTGACTATGGTGTGGTGAAAAATATGTATGGCGTTTATGTTTGCTGCATTATTGTCAAAGTGGAACAAATATGGAGAATGATGGATTTGCTGAGTAATTACAGTCGATGGTGCATTTGACATGTATGATCAATAAATATGCAATGTATGGTTGTGATGCCTATGCAACTTATATTTTTGTGTTTTTGATTTATTGATAATCAGATGCAAAAGAGTTCTTTATTGTTGTGATGATTTTGAGTATGCATGGAAATGAGATGCAAATTTTTGTTATTTTGGATAATTTTATTGTTTTTGAATTTTCTTATTTTTGACCAAGGGATTGTGGGAACCCTTGGATATTTTGGTTTAACCAAAGGGATGATGGGTACCTTTGGGGCATTTGGTTTGACCAAAGGGTTTGTGGGCACCTTTGGGGCATTTTTGGGTGACCAAATGATTGTGAAAATCCTTGGAGCTTTTGTTTTGACCAAAGGGATTATGGGTACCTTTGGGGCATTTTTGGGGGGTTTGACCAAGTGATTGCGGGAATCCTTGGAGCTTTTGGTTTGACCAAAGGGATTATGGGTACCTTTGGGGCATTTAGGGGTTGACCAAGTGATTGCGGGAATCCTCAGAACTTTTTCATTTGACCAAAGGGATTATGGGTACCTTTGGGGCATTTTGGGATTGACCAAGCGATAATGGGAATCCTTGGAGCTTTTTTGTTTGACCAAAGGGGTACTGAGCACCTTTGGGGTATTTTGGGGGGGGTTTGACCAAGTGAATGTGGGATTCCTTGGAGCTTTTGGTTTGACCAAAGGGATTATGGGTATCTTTGGGGTGTTTAGGGGTTGACCAAGCGATAATGGGTATCCTTGGAGCTTTTGGTTTGGGCTATGGCTCTTTTAAATATGGAATGGCCTCAAATGACTGATGTTCAAGGGTTCTAGTTCCTTGATTCCATCAAGAGAGGCTAGCCAATATGTTCCAAGTCCTATTTTATTGTTAATTACATAGGGACCTAACCAATTTTCCACAAACTTGTCCCTTATATGGTGCAACAAGTTAGATTTCTTTTGGTTCTCTTTTAAGACCAAGTCACCAACCTAAAATTCCCTCAGGTGAATCTTCATGTTGTATGCTTTCTTAAGTTGCTCTTGATAGATACACAAATTCTCCAGAGCATTGATGCATTGTTTGTCGAGCAACGTAATTTGGTCTAATCGGGTCTGCCATGCAGTTTCATCATCAATGAACTCTTGCATTGATATATGCAGGGAAGGTATTTCCAAATCTAGAGGTATGATTGCCTCAAAGACATACACCAGCAAAAATGGAGTTGCCCTAGTGGGCATCCGAATGCTAGTGTGATAAGCCCATAGAGCAAGTAGGATTTGAATGTGCCAACCCTTATGACTGTCTACGATTGTCTTTTTGAGGATGGTGACTAGCCTTTTGTTTGACGCCTTTGCTTGCCCATTTGCCTGCGGATAATAGGGTGTCAAAAAAATATGCTAAATTTTGTACTTTGTGGTAAAAGCACGCAAGTCTTTGTTCTTGAATGACGTCCCATTATCCGATATTATCTTGGATGGAATACCAAAATGACATATGATGTTATGTAAAATAAACTCCACAATGTGGGGTCCAATCATAGAGGTTAGCAGAATTTCTTGCACCCACTTTGTGAAGTACTCTGTGGCCATTATAATGAATGTGTGATGACCCGATGATGTAGGGGAGATCTTTTTTATTATATCTAAGACCCATTGTGAGAATGGCCAAGCCAACTAGATCAGTTGCAAGGCCTAAGAAGGTACGTATGTCAAATTAGCATGGTGTTGACACTTCATGCACTTCCTTACATATGCGCAACAATCTCACTCTAAATATGGCCAATAATAGCCCATGTGAAGAATGTGTTTTGTGATGGCCATACCGCTGAAGTGGCCACCACATGTACCATCGTGCACTTGTGTGATCACCCAAGTGGACTCCTGCTAGTCCAAGCAATGAAGGAAGATTCCTTCGTAGCTGTGACGATAAAAAATGTCTCCTACCAAGACATTTTTAGCCAATTTCTTCTTGAATGATCATTTTGTGGCATGCATCAATCCAAGTGGGAGGTTACCTAGCTTGAGGTAATCTCGTATGGGTGTATACCAATCCTATTGATCAAAAACCTCGATGGTATGAATAGCCAATCCCTCTTGAATTTCGTCCCTAGCAAAAGCTGAGCAGGAAAGAACTTGTAAGAATAGTGTTGTGTTGATATTAAGGGGAGTAGGGGAGAATAAGAACCCCCAGTTGACATGATTCAGACAATTGTGGATTCGAGAGAACCTGTTGGGGATGGTTCAATCTATATCAGGTGGATTCTTGGCATTAAGTCAGAGCTTGCACTCTCCATCACAGATTATGATAGTATTTTGACTTGAATGATTGTCATATCACCATAAATGTCTTATAGGATTAGTGACCCCAAGGAGGCCATAGTTTTCGCAAAACAATTCGATGACCGAGGGAGTGCCTCGATGTCATACCATTCAATATTTGCCAATAATTTGTCCATAAGGGCTTTTTAAGCCTATAGAATTGGGCATTTACATTAGAATACCCCTTTGAATTGGTTGACAATTAACAATGAATCACCAAAGATGTTCAATAATTTGATGTTCATGGTGATTGTTGTCTGAAGACCTATGAGCAAGGCTTCGTATTCGGCATTGTTGTTGGTGCATGATAAATCTAATTTAAATGATAGAGGCATTGGATCCCCTTGCAGTATGAAGAATACAATTCTCGTGCCACCCCCTTGCTCACATTTAGAACCATCAAAAAATAGGGTTATGTCGGCCTGTGACTCAGGCTCATCAGAATCTGGCGATTTTGATACATGCAAGACACCATCATCAGGTAGCTCTATGGTCAGAGGTTAATCATATTTGAGGGGAGCTTCTTCTAGTTGATTGGCGATGACTTGACATTTGATGGATTTATGTCTAGTGAACTCGATGTCAAACTCCATCAACAACATGATCCATTTCACCGTGTGGCTACTATGATAAGTATGACTCATCGTGTATCGCAATAGATTCTCCTTAGACACAACATACGTCATGTTTCTCAGCATGTAATGGCAGAGACTTTTGGTAGCAAACACCACTGCCAAGCAGAGCTTCTCAATGTATGCATAGTTAAGTTCAAAACTGACTAGGGTGCGGCTAAGATAGTAAGCTGCCTATTCTTTGTGTAGTTCATTTTTCTGGGTTAGCATGGTGCCCAGTGCCACCTTAGTAGCTAAGATGTATAAGTAGAATGACACTCTTGGTCTAGGTGGTGCCAATACTGGCGACAAAGCCAAGTATTTTTTAATATCGTCGAAGGCTGACTGGAACTCGTCATCCCAGTGAAATGCTACCCCCTTGTGCAATAATTTATTCATGAGTCGGCACTTGTCATATAGCTGTGCTATGAAGCGCTTGATTTACGTGACCTTTCCCTATAGGCTTCTGAGCTACTTGATGGTAGTTGGGGGAAGCATTTCAAGGATTTCCTTGACTTTGTTTGGGTCCACCTCGATGGCTTGCTTTGAGATTGAAACCCAAGAGTTTTCTAGATGTGACGCAAAATACGCACTTCTTGGGGATTAGTCTGACTTTGTGTTTGATGAGGCGATCTATGATCTTTCTTAAGTCATCGAGATGATCTGGGAACAAAAGAGATTTGGCCAAAAAATCATCCATGTAATCTTCCAAAGTTTTATGCATATGATCATGGAAGATGTATGGCATGACACGTTGGTAGGCGGCACCAACATTTGTAAGGTCAAAGGGCATGACCTTTTAACAAAATTTCCCCCAAGGCATTTTGAACATCGTTTTTAGTTGGTCCTCAAGATTTAAACGAATCTTGTTTTATCTCGAGAAACCATCCATGAGGGAAAGCATGTCATGGCCCGCTATAGCGTTTACCAATGCATCGATGCTAGGAAATGGGAAATCTTCCTTAGGACTTGCTTTGTTTAGATATCGAAAAGTAGTGCATATGTGAATCCTCCCATCAGGCTTTTTGATGAGAACCATGTTGGACAACCATGGTGGTTAATCCATGTAGATGACAAACTATGCATCCAATAGATTTTGCAATTCGTCTTTGACCATCAAAGCTATTTTTGGGTGCATCGTGCATAGTTTTTGCTTAACTGGCTTGACTGTCAGATCAAGCATTAGATTATGCATGACTAGCTATGGATCTAGCCCCGACATGTATTTGTAGGACCATTCAAAAACCTCCTTCTTTTCTTTGAGAAGGGCAATGTAGTCGGCTTGCTCTTCGATGGACAGGCTTACCCCCAGCTTGATTATCTGTGGATTCATTGGATTAGAGCTGATGTCTATTTCAGTCATCTCTTGGACTGACATGTGGGACCCATCCTCCAACTGGTGTGGAGTTGGGATCAAGTGGATATCATTCATTGAATTCAAATCTACGTTAGGAACTTTAGGTTCCTCTTCAACATGGAAGATATCCTGAGTTGGTCCTAGGGTGAAATGAAGCATCTCACCACAAGGCCAGTACTCTGATGGGGATGGTGGTGAATTGACATGATCCCAGTCTATAGAATCTATGTTTATATATAATGAATTTTCTGGATCGGTTGGATTGTGGATGGGGGCAGTTAAGTCAATGGAGATCATGTTGATGAAATGATTTTGGTATCCATTACCACGGGTGTGGTGACTTAGACATCTTGGATGATTTTTGTGCTCCAGATCAGGCTTTGGAGGTATTGGCACGAAGGGATAAATCCTATGTGCAAAGAGAAGGACATGGTCTGCCCTTGACATGGATATCGCTATAGGGTCTCTGGGCAGAAGGTGCTCTCTGTATGCCCATAGTGGCGGATGTAGCACTTGGTCCAATTTTGTTGGGTTTAGGTGCCATCTATGTCTTAGCCCTATGTTTAACTATTCAAACATGTTGTCAATGTCCATGGGGTGTTTTTGTTGTCACATATGATTGAGATAGGCCATCTCAGTTTCATCTTCATAATCACTGTCATAGATCCAAAGGCCTTCGTTGGTTCCAACAACTATTTGTGATATTTGAGGCTCGTCATGCTTGAGAAAATTGATATGGTCCCATCGGGGTTGTTTCGCTCTTTACGGGGGGACCTAATTTTCTTGAGGTGGTGCTTGCTCGATTGGAGCATCCAAAGGGAACATTGCCAAGAGGCTTTCTTCATAGTCATCCATGGGGGTCACTTGTGAGTGATTGCTATCCGATTCGAAAGGGTCCTATGGTGCTACATAATACTCTGACTCGTCTTCCGAAGATCCTTCCTGACCTTGTCTATTCCACTTTGTAGGTGAGTTCTCAAACTTTCTTCTTTCTTGGTTAAAGGGAAGGGGTTGTTGGGGTCAACAAGGTTGGTCGTCAACAATGGGAGGTAATCCCCCAATGTATATGTTGTGTTGGGGTTGTCATATGGATCTATTGCCAACCCATCCTTGTTGCCTATCCCTAGGCCTTGCATGTTCTCTACCAAGATGTCTAGGGGAAGGGGGTGGTTGAACCCTACTCCTGATTTGTCGAATGGCATCTGATATCATAGTTGGAAAAGAATGCGCACTCCTTGCTCATATCCGCCCAACCCATATCCATGCCAATTGCATTGGCCAAGATATCTTAAAGCGAATTCTAGGTTGGAAAAATAGTTGACGTCCTCAGTGGAAGGCTCTTCATCTTCGTCTTCTTGCATGCAAGGTTCAATGCCATTATCAAGGCCCCCATATAAAAAAAAATCTGGTTTGGTGGGTAGCCTAGTGGAACAATAGTGCCTATGGGGAGGTGAGGTCTCCCCATGTCCTGCATGGATTCCAGTGTGGGTGTTGCTACAATTTTATGCACCAGATACTCCCCTAGGCCCCTATTGACCATCTCAATGATGATTTTTGGCAGTTGAGGGGGAGGGAATGGGAGTTATTCCTGAGTCCACTCCATGTTAGGTGAACTAGGCATCTCGACTTCCATTCGGCTAGGCATCTCTTTGGTAGAGACAATTGAGACTGATGGCGGTGCCTCTTCCAGGGGTTTATTCCCATTTTCCTTTCATGTGGCCACCGTAGGTGGCATCGTTGGTGAATGACTAGATGTCAAAGATGGACCCGACTAGGGATTTGATAGACTTAATAGCGGGGATGTCAACTATCAAGCATATCACATCATTGAATGCTCACAGAGTGTAGGTGGAGGCCACGATGTGAGATGCTGGCAACTTTAGATGTTTCAATGCTGCTGTTGTAATGATATTAATGGACAGTGTCCAACAACACCCTCCTATATGGAATCTCGTTGACCCACGCAATGATGTGCAGGGGTGGATCCACCATGTCACAAGTCACTGGATTCAATTCATCATCTCTAAAGGTGATAACTGGCTCAATGCATCATTTGACATGTCCTACAAAGTTTTTGAAAGATTTTGCTTTGTGGGGCTACAAATCAATGGCTTTAAGGATCTCCATTAGAGCTTCCTGATGGGGCGATGATTGTTGTATGAGTTTGTAAATGGAGAGCCTAGCTAACATGGTCCTTAAACTCTGGGTGAGTTTGGTCTGAATTGTGGCCATTGGCCTAGGCAAAGGAGGTTGTGTAGGGTGTTGTTGTGGTTGTGACATTGTTGGCACCTCTCCTATAGTCGTCACGGGGGCAGCTGTGCTTAGGTACCTTTTGTTTCGAGTCACTAAACTGATCATCCCTACATACCCCTACATGGAGTAGTTTTGTATCACCTCATTGACTTGTAGGGTCTTTGCCTGTGCATCATGGGTAGGCAGGGGGTCTTTGAATACCTTCATATATTGGTTTTTTGGTGCTACTAGATTATCTACCACTAGCGTCTTGTTGTTGATTAGGTCTTGCACAAAGCTTTTAAACTTCCAAAATGCATAGAGGTCATGTACCTTCTGTCGATGAAACTTACAGTACAAGTCTTCCCTATAACCTTTGGTTTTTGGCACGTTGGGGTCTACAGGTCGACTCTCTAGAAATTTCATCAAGTTTTCCACTAACAAGCGGTCAAACAAGGAGACTTTAGACTCTGTAAAGGGTATAAATTGTCGCCTAGGGAAACACTACTAATTTTGATCTTGTCGATGGTTTTCCCTTTCATAACTGTCAAGTGGGACCACCTGATAGTTAGCCTTTTGGGGTTGTGTTTCTTGTGTAGGATTAGGCATGTTTATAGCAACCTGATTAACCACAGTAGGTTTTGGTTGCATGGTCCCTGTCTTGGCATTCTTAGACAACTCTTTCTTCTTTGGCTTGGCAATCTTGCTATCCTGAATCTTGATCTCCTCAATGATTCTGGCTTGCACTAGATCTTCCTCTAAAGTGGCATATTGTTGTAGCTGCAATAACATGGAGATTGATCTCAAATAGCTCTTTCAGAACATTTGGGTAAGGTCAACCATAGGAGGGAGGTATGGCAGCTTTGAAAACAACGTCCTCCACAAATTTCCATAGGCTACCATGTTTTCTTCCTCATACTGCCTGAGGCTAGCTAGGTTTCTTAGTGACGCCTTCTTCTTGGTGTTGAAGGTGAAGCATTCGAGGAACGCATCCACTAGCTGATCCAAGTTACTGATGCTATGTTTTGGCAACCGAGTGAACCAATTTGAGGCAGGGCCTACAAACATGGTTATAAATGTTCTTAACAATAAAGCATCATTGTCCTGATTGCCAAAGCATTGGCTCAAGAATCTAGTCACATGCTCTTAGGCATCCTCCTCACCTCTAAAGATTGCCAACTGGGGTAGCTTAAAGTGTTCAGGGTATGGGGGTGTTGGCATTGATGGATGCACTGGGTGACTGTAGAGTTGGCATAAAGTGGGCTTTTGGGGCCCAAAATTCTTGGTCTCCATAGATTCTAAGCGCTCTAGCAGTGCTTTATATACATTGAAAGATTTGATCTCTTCCTCCTTGGTTAGTTCTCGTTGTGGGTTGTGGGAAACTTGAGGCCTATGGAGGGGTGTTCGGATAGCACCCCCTCTGCCTTGGTAGGGCATTTCAGCCCACTCTTCTTCTTGCTCATACTCCTCATCGGCTTCTTCAAGAGTTTTTGGGTAAGACATATAAACATGGGTGGGTCCCTGCAGAGGGTGCCCATCGTTGTTCCTGGGAGTGGCCTCCAACTCAGGTCTAGGAGGTCTCGGAGGCAACACTTGGTAAGGTCATGGGTACCAGTCTTGCATCAAGGGGTTGCACTTCTCATATAGTTCCGCTCTTTGGGTGCGAGGGGTGGTAACCCTCTTAGGCATAGTGTTATGGAGTAGCTCATCTGTTTAGCACCGAATGCGCTCTTTGCTAATGCGATACAGGTGCTCCAACTATTGTTGGTCTTGCTGAAGCTACATGATTTACGCTTGGCGAGCGATATGTTTGGCAAATTCCAAGTTAATTGGTTTTGTCGTCTTAGGTGTAGGGGTCCTATATGCCTCTCCTACATATTTATCTCGGTTGTGATGATTCGATATCTCTATAGGTCACTTTCCTCTATCGAGGTTGGCGACATTCACCCGAGGTTCTGGCCTCAGTAGGTGATTCTGATAGATAGCAAGTGCGGAGGTGTATTGCTCCTATGTTGTGTATTGCTCTTGAGGAATTTAATGGTCTTCCTCATGCTACCTTTCGTATATGTGAAAGGGGCAGGAAGATTTGGCTCACCCTATCTGAAGAGCCTTATGCTATGGATTTCGCTTGTTATTCCTAATAGTGATGAGGGGTAAAGGAGGGATGACATAATCATTTGGCCTCTCCTTATAGACCCTATGTTGTTCTTGCACTTCATTGCACGGTGGCCACTCATACCAAGTGTCTAAGGGAGCATTCCCATTTATATTGAGTGCAATGTGTAGGGACTCCTCCTGAAAGGGTCTTTATTGAATGGGAGTGCCCCTCGAAGGGGTGCCTCTATAGTCCCATTCTGAAATGGCACGACGTGGACTATCTTGTGGGTCAGGCTGCCAAGGTGGTATGAGCAAGTCCTTAGGTCTATAGCGTAGGTGACTTGTGCTCCCTTGTACACTCTTCGTAGCTCTTGCCCATGATTGGGCTTGGCTACGGGTGTACACCATGGTGGTGTCTTTCTACAATCTATGTAGGTTTTTATCATTTTTTATGTTTTTTTTTTTTGCTACACTAAACAAACAAGAGCCACATAATCAAAGAAGTGACTATCTCGTTTATAGATTAAAGGTGTGCCCTAAATCTAGTTTAGTGTGTTTTGATTTTTGTTTTGAAAGCTCTATAAAGAACGTGTTGTTGTATATGCAATATGGTGTCTCTTATGTCTCCCAAAATGGTCGCCCCTTTGATATACCATTGCCAGGCCGCTATACCAAACCTCTCAATATACCCGCCCTTACGTGAGGGAAAAAATTGGTATGTGAGAGCAAAATGGTATGTGGAACATAGGCGGTACGAAAGGGGGATCACCCTATTTTTGACACATACCATAGAAGACTTATCCTCATGCACTGGGAATCACCCCAGCTACACTCGATCAGCTTTCGTCAGGATTTACGTCTAGCAACAGTAGCGATCGGGGTTATGGATGCAAAAATTCAAGCCAAGGTGGTGATGAAATCCACTGTTGGTCTTGATCAAGGGCTGGGGTTTTATGACCAGCTCCTTGGTGTTTAAATTACCATGTGGTGTGTGGGGTTATTTTTAGTTTGCATAAATGAAGAAAACAAGCATTAAAAAAACTCTCCTATGTAAGCAAATAACCAGAAAATAGAAGACAGAAAGTAGAAAATGATAGAAGGTGTTTAGGACCACTACCTCTTCTCTACCCAAATCGTATGCCTCTAAGTTTTTGCAATAAAATTGCACAGAGAGCTATTCATCCTTGGGTGAAATGAATGATAGAAATGTATTCGTCATAGGGTGGGATGAATGCCCATTCCTCCCTGGGTGAGATGAATTCCAGCTCTGTATTCATCACAGAATGGAATGAACAGCAGTCCAGTGTTTGAAAAATTGGTACCTGCAAGCAAAAACAAGTAATTTTTGATCAAAAGTTTGATCTCAAAAATAGAGGACAAGGTCCCACCATGATAGCCACTGAAATCATGAGGAAATAGAAGAAAAAAGGAAACACCAAGTGCGATGTAAGCGAAGCCAAAGATGACGCTAAATCCTATGACTTGAAAATGCATGAAAGGAGAGAAACATAAATGAATCAAAACTAGATGGAAAGCAAATATGGAGTACAACCCTTTTTATTAATTTGATTTAAATCTCGGTTACAACACGTCTCCTCCCTTTTCAGGGGCTAGGAGCATTAAATAAGGTTTCATTACACCATGGGTGGTATGCCTTCTTCCGCGTGCCCACATGTAAAATGGGTAGACCAAACATTGTCACCGCTTGCATGAAAGGGTCTTTGATTCTTTGCTGCTCCTTCGGTATCGAGATCCTACATTCAAGGAAATAGAAAACAATCAGTAGCACCTGCAGATAAAATGAAACATGCGATCCCCAAATCCTAAGATTAGTGCATGCGTAAAACAAATAAAATGATAACTAAAACATATTGAAATGAGATAAAAATTGGGCAGGTGCATGAGAACATCACCGGGAAGGCACTACAAAAAGAACATTTAGAAAATTCACCATGGATTTCTAATCGCTTCGGGGTGGGACGATTAGACCTACAACAAAACGTCAGAAAGCACTGTACCAAATGTCCCATTTGGGAGGCTCCAAATCACCTGCAAAGTTGGGGGTTAGGTAAAATGGGGTATTTTGGAAAGACCCAGAAGGTCGAATTTTGCCAATTCGGCATCTATCACCAGGAATTTAATGATGCTACTTGCATGTTAGCGAAAGCAAGAAATAACAAAAACATAATAAAAAATGCTCAGAATTACATGAAATTCAAATGCAAGCCTATCTAAGAAACCTAGAATAAAATGCACTAAAATCTATTACAGATTTCTAATCACTCTGAGATGGGGCGATTAGGACTACAGTAGTGTGGGGGGCACCCAGGGGCAGGACGCCCGTCGTTTGGGACCCTATTTCAGTACCAATCCACTTGGGATGGGTCCAAAACCTCTTTTGGGGTGTTTTCGACAAATTTGGGTGGAATACTTGTGGCCAAATTTTAGGTTTGGGGTCTGGATTGCGCTTCCAATAACCACCCAATGACCTCCTTTCCAAAATAGAGATCAAGGATGTGAAAGGCACAATCAAAATAGAGTATGCAAATTGGCAGCACTTCATTGCTCAAAATGATCCTTCTCTGTCTATTTTTTGGGTGAGAAAACTCACCATTTTATAGACCTGACAGTCTCTGTGTATAAGCATGCAGAGGCGCCACTTGGAAATCATGCCTTTCCAAGGGGGAAGAAGATTCCTCCATGATTAAGGGCTCCATGTCTGCCTCTGTAATTGCATCTAGTGGTCTAAAATTCTCACTCACACTCCCATGCAATGAAGGAGGAGTTAAGTTGCAGATCTAGGCTGCCATTTGTCGAGATTTGACCTTTTGCCAGTCAAACCTGCTATTCGCCCCATCCTGGAGCGAATACTGCTAATCGTCCCTGGGTGGAATGAATACCAGTTTGTAATCGTCCCTGGGTGGAACAAATAAGGAGCAGAGTTCCTGAGAGGTGCCAAATCAATCTTTGACCTTCAAAAACTGTTGTGAGAGTGGTTAGGACCACTATTTAACCTTTGAGGGATGCCCTGGAGGCTGTGTTTGTCAGTGCGATCAGCGTTTGTAGCCACATAATAGGATTGGTGTTGTTTTAGTGTCTACAATGACAATCACTATTTATTTTTCTCATATGTATTGATGAAAATCACTGTTTATTTTGATTGATTTTTTTGAGCTTGATTTTTTTGTAATTTTTGAATTTATGCTTTGTGTATCATATTTTTTCTTTGAAATGTGGATTGTATGCTTGGCCTTTTGAATGTGTACTTTTCTTTGAGGTTTTTATTATTTTGATTTAAGCAAGGGATTTGGATAGGGTAAAGCTTGTCCTTTTTCTAATTCTTAGCACCTTTAAACCGGTTGCATAGGGGGATAAGTAAGGATAATCCTTTTCGCTTAAGGTAACCTAGATCGGTTTGTAGCTTTCATATTTTCCTTGTATCAGCTAGGATTTTAGTGTTTCAATTAGTGACGAGATCTTGAATATCCAAGGCTACACAGCTAGGCCTTACATTCTACTAATCAAAGTTGTTTCCTCAAAAGTTGATAAGATTACTAGGTGTGGTTGACTATTCGAAAAACATTAGTATATTATGTATAGCAAAAAATAATGGTTGTGTTGAAAAACACAATTACACACATGTGGATGGAGGTATTGATATGAATGACTTGTGCGACAAACTGTGGTATCACTTGTAATGCTCTCATGAAATATGCAATTGTAGTGGATATGAATATTTAATGCAATGATGTGGATGCAAGATGTGAGATGCAATTGTTTTTGTCCTTTTTATTTTTATGTTGTTTTTGTATTTTTGATTAATTTGACCAAAGGGCTTACTATGCCTTTGGGGATTTTGTTGGATTTTGACCAAGCGGATTGGGTACCCTTGGAGCTTTTTGAATTGATTTTGACCAAGCGGTTTGATTTACCATTGGAGCCTTTAAATTGATTTTTGACCAAGCGGTTTGAACTACCCTTGGAGCCTTTGATTGATTGTATTTGACCAAGCAGTATAAATTACCCTTGGAGCCTTTTTAAATTGATTTTGACCAAGCGGTATGAATTACCCTTGGAGCTTTTTGATTGTATTGGTTTTGACCAAGTGGTATGAATTACCCTTGGAGCATTTTGAATTGATTTTGACCAAGCGATATGAATTACCCTTGGAGCCTTTGAATTTTTTTTGACCAAGTGGTATGAATTACCCTTGGAGCCTTTTGAATTGATTTTTGACCAAGTGGTTTGAACAACCCTTGGAGCCTTTGATTGATTGAATCTGACCAAGCAGTATGAATTACCCTTGGAGCCTTTTGAATTGATTTTGACCAAGCGGTATGAACTACCCTTAGAGCCTTTGAATTGATTTTGACCAAGCGGTTTGATTTACCCTTGGGGCCTTTGAATTGATTTTTTGAATTTTATATTTTTATGATTTGTTTGTGTTTTTTTACATATTTGAATTACCCTTGGATATTTTTGATTGTATTGGTTTTGACCAAGTGGTATGAATTACCCTTGGAGCATTTTGAATTGATTTTGACCAAGCGGTATGAACTACCCTTGGAGCCTTTGAATTGGTTTTGACCAAGTGGTATGAATTACCCTTGGAGCCTTTTGAATTGATTTTTGACCAAGTAGTTTGAACTACGCTTGGAGCATTTGATTGATTGAATTTGACCAAGTAGTATGAATTACCCTTGGAGCATTTTGAATTGATTTTGACCAAGCGGTATGAACTACCCTTGGAGCCTTTGAATTGATTTTGACCAAGCGGTTTGATTTATCCTTGGGGCCTTTGAATTGATTTTTTTAATTTTATGTTTTTATGATTTGTTTGTGTTTTTTACATATTTGAATGTTTTTGTGTTTTTATGATTTGTTTGTGTTTTTTACATATTTGAATGTTTTTGTGTTTTTATGACATATTTGAATGTTTTTGTGTTTTTATGACATATTTTAATGTTTTTGGTGTTTTATGACATATTTGAATGTTGTGTTTTATGACATATTTGAATGTTTTCGTTTTTTATGACATATTTGAATATTTTTGTGTTTTATGATATATTTGAATCTTTTTGTGTTTTTATGACATATTTGAATGTTTTTGGTGTTTTATGACATATTTGAATGTTTTTTTTTTTATGTGTAAAATGCCTTTAAATGAATGATATTGAGAGGTTCAGGCTTCTCAAAACCATCTAATGATATAAGGTGATGTGCTCCAGGCCCAACTTTCTGTGAAATCATATATGGATATATCCAGTTTGCTACAAACTTATCTTGCAGAAGCGGTGGCAGATTTGAATTCTACTGATTTTCTTTGAGCACTAGATCTCCAACCTTGAATTCCCTTAGGTGGACTTTACTATTGTAAGCTCATGCAAGGCAATCTTGGTAAACACGGAGATGTTCTAAAGCATTGAATCGGCGTTCATAAAGAAGCATAAACTGATCAAGGTGGCCTTGCCACACAACTTCATCAGCTACGAAGTCCTTTAATTTTATGTGTAGAGTCAAGATTTTCAACTCTAGAGGCATGATGGCTTCAATGCCATATACTAGTGAAAATAATGTTGTCCCAGTGGGCGTCTGTATACTAGTCATGTATTCCCATAGTGCAAGAGTCAACTGCATGTGCCAATCCTTGTGATTTTCTTGCACTGTATTCCTCAAAATGAAGACTTGTTTTGTTTGAGGCTTCTACTTGCCCGTTTGCTTGCAGATAATAAGGCATTGAAAAACTGTGTTGAATGTGGTATTTGTTCATTAAAGCACACATATTTTGCTTTTGAAATATGGCCCATTATTTGATATTATCTTAGAAGGGACCCCAAAATGATTTATGATATTGTGGATTATAAACTCCACAATCCTTGGTCCAGTTGTTGATGGTAATGGAATCACTTCTACCCATTTAGTGAAGTATTCTATGGTTGTTATGATGAATGTATATCGGCCTAAGGACAAGGGTGAGATATTCCCAATCAAGTCTAGTACCCATTGCGAGAATGGCCATGCTTCCTGGATGGGCTACAAAGCTTACGATGGTAAGTGTGTTAGGTTTGTATGATGTTGGCACTTATTACATTTATTGACATACTCATATCAGTCCTTTTCTATTATTGGTCAATAGTAACCCATTATCAAGATGTGCTTAACGATGGCCATGCCATTGAAATGGCCTCCACATGTTTCGTTGTGAGCTTGCAAAATTTCCCAAGATGCTTCCTAGGGCTCTCCATCATATCCTCGTCTATAGAAGATTTCTCCTAGAAAAATGTATCTTGTTGCTCTCTGTTTGAACGTTCACCTTTTAGTATGTGATAAACCTTAAGGTATTATTACAAGCTTCAGGAAGTCCCACATTTGGGAAAGCCAATCCTGATAGGCCACAACTTCTATAGAATAGACAACTTGCTCTTCCTACATTTTCGAGGTAGTGAACATGGATTGAGGAACAACTCTATGGTATATGTTTGCACCAAAATCTATAGGTCCTTGGGAGATCAACGACCCCCAAGATGTTGTTTGCAAGAAATATTTGGCTATGAAGGACCAATCCTAATTTAGTTTGATGTTGATCATGTTTACTAATTCTTGATTGTCAAAAGCCTCACGGCGTATTGCTGAATGTGAAAGCACTTTTACATGAATTGTAGTAAAATAAGCAAATGGATTTTGAGGGATTAAGGATCTCAAAGAGGCCATGGTTTTGTCAAATCTATTTGACGTACGAGGGATTACCTCAATGTTATACCATTCTAGTCAGGCTAAGTAGGTGTCAAAAAGTTCCTTGTAGGTCTTCAGGAGTGGTCACCTACATTGGAATAGTCCTTTGACCTGGTTTACTATGAGCAGGGAGTCACCAAAGATATTCAATATTTTAATGCCCATTGCTATGGCTATTTGGAGTCCCAGAATCAATGCTTCATATTTTGTATTGTTGTTTGTGCATGGGAAATCTATTTTGAATGATAAGGGTAATGGAGCACCTTGTGGTGTGATAAATACAATCCTTGCTCCACCTCCTTATTCACACTTCAAACCATCGAAGAATAATGACATGTATTTTTCTTTCTCAGGTTCTTCGAGTTCTGGCGGATCTAATAATGCAAATACCGTATCATCAGGCAACTCTATGGTGAAAGGATTTTTATCCTGAAGAGGCGCCTCTGCTAATTGATCTGCTATGACTTGTCAATTGATGGACTTTTGGCTTATGAAATCTAGATCAAATTTTGTCAATAGCATGATCCACTTTACGATACGTGTATTATGATATGTTTTTCTCATCATGTACTGCAAAGGATTTTGTTTTGATATGACGTAGGTCATATGGCACAACATGTAGTGTCACAACTTTAAAATTGCAAAGACCACTGCTAAAAACAACTTTTCGACATACGCATATCCTAGCTCATAGCTCACCAAGGTGAGACTAACGTAATATATGGTTTGCTATTTATCTTGTGCATTCTTTTGGGCTAACATGGTGCCAAATGCAAAATCAGTAGCCAATATATATAGTAAAAATGGTATGTCCGACCTTTGTGGAGCCAATACTGGCGGCATTGCCAGATAAATTTTAATCTCTATAAAGGCTTGATAGCATTATTTGTCCCAATGAAAGGAGACTTCCTTGTGTAGCAACATGTTCATAGATCTACATTTTTTTGATAATTGCGTGATGAATCTTTTGATGGATGATATCTTGCCTTGTAGGCTCCTCAACTCCCTAATGTTGGTAGGGATGGCCATTTCCAATATAGCATTTACCTTTACAGGATCTACTTTGATTCCTCTCTTGGATACGATGAATCCCAAAAGCTTGCCAAAATTTACCCCAAATATGCACTTCTTAGGATTCAATCTAACATTGTGTTCTATAAGGTGATCGAAGACTTGTCTAAGGACTTTGGCATGCTCTTATCGCAACAAGGACTTGGCTAATAATTCATCCATGTAATCTTCCAAGATCTTATGCATATAGTCATAGAATATGTATGTCAGGGCTTGTTGATATGTGGCACCAGCATTTTTGAGACCGAATGGCATCACTTTGTAACAGAATGTTCCCCATGGAGTAATGAAAGCAGTTTTATGTTGATCTTCGAGCTTAATCCATATTTTGTTGTATCTAGAAAAACCATCCATTAGGGAGAGCATTTCATGACCTATGGTTGCATCTACAAGAGCATCTATGTTTGGAAATGGGAATGAATCCTTTGGTGTTCCCCTATTTAAATCGCTAAAATTTGTACAAATATGAACTTTTCATTACGTTTCTCTATGGGTACCATGTTTGACACCCACTCAGGGTAGTCGATAGGAACTACAAATACTGCATCTAGTAGTTTTTGCAATTCGTTCTTCACCATCAAAGTGATAGTTAGATGCATTTTCCTTAGTTTTTGCTTGATTGGCTTCTTCATGGGATCCAATGAAAGGTTGTGAATGACTAAATTTTGATCTATCCCTGGCATGTCTTTGTAAGTCCAAGAAAAAATGTTTGGCCTCTCCTTGAGGAGAGGAATTAGGATGGCTTGTTCCTCTGGAGATAGACTTTCTCCTAACTTGAATTTCCTTGGTTGGGTAGGATCATCACTAATGTCCACCTCAAAAGTTGCTTCTATAGCCATATGTGACCCATCCTCTAGCTGATGAGGCATGGGTGTCAAATGAATGTCATCGATGGGATTCACAGGACCTACTGACTTAGGTTCCAAAACAACATGGAAGATGTCATATGTACAACCTGATGCAAAATTGAATGGCTGTAACATTTTTTCATTGGGGAAGAGGTCTTTAGGCTCTATGGGTGAATTATTGCAATCCCAATCAATAGCCTCTATGTCAAGATGAAATGATTTGGTAGGATCTACTGGATTATGAAGTGGAGTGGTCAAATCAATGGAGATCATGTTGATGGATGGGATGAAATCTCTAGGACCACATGGTTGCAATCTTGTCTCAGTTGTTTCCCTACCATACTCGTGGTGAGCTTTTGGAGGAATGGGAATTTTTGGATCTAGCCCATGAGTAGGGTGGATAATAGGATCATTGGGATCTGATTGCTCTCTAAATTTAGGTAGAGGGGATTGACCATCCGATGAATGGTAGCTAGGTCAATAGGTCTCCCCAAAAATCAAATATGAGGGTCTATGACACGAAGTGCCACCTCTCTCTCTACTAGCTCATTGACTTACTGCAAGTGGTGAGGTCCAAGATAAGCCATATTGGTCTCATCCTCAAATTCATCATCACTTATCCAAAAATCATTAGCATTGGTATGCATCCCTAAGATAAGGAGCTCATGTCTTGGCACATAGTAGGCCATCTCTGTTTCATCTTCATATTCTTCATCACTTATGAAGAATCTATTTGCATTTTTATCTCACCCCAAAGTTAGGGGTTGCTGTCTTAGGCCTAAGTAAGCTCTTTCTATTGAGTCTTCTAATTCATAGTCGCTTTCATTTGATGTATATCCACTCTCATCATGGATGGACCATGTGAATCTTTGTAAATAGTGAGGCCCTTGATAAGCTAAGCCAATTTGCACCTCATCATCACTTGCTTCATATCCATTCTCCTCATCCCATGACTTGTACCCTATTGGGGTCAAATCAATTGAGGTGTTTGGATTATAAGTTTTTGGAGGTGGTATGTTCACCGTGGCCACTTGTATGTTGCCCTATTTTTTTATTCTTAGGGGATGATAAGGAATGAAATCAATGTATTCTCCTAACCCTATTCTTAATCTTTCCAATTCCATTGTAAGAGAGTCATATCGACCTCCTCTATAATATCCTAAGCCAAATATGTTTGAGGGAAGCTGATATAGTGGCTCGTAAGGCCTCCTATGCCCCTGCTCATATATGCCAAGGCCATAGCCATGCCAATGACAATGCTCAAATTATTTTAGAGTAAAATTGGGATTAGAGAGGTAATGAACATTGACTATGAATAATTCATCACCATCCTCTTCTATATCTGAATACTTATGAGTGTAGTCCATGTTGGCATAGACAAAATTGGTTTGGTTAGGAGGGATTACCAATGGAACCACTATTCCAACTAGTAGCCTCAAGTCTTTATGCCTCCATATGTCTTGTGCAGACTCAATGATAGGTGTGAAGGTGATGTTCTGCACAAGATACTCCCCTATTCTTGTGCTTGCCAAGTGTATTAATGCATGCGATATGGATGACCCTACGGATGATACTAGTAAAGCAGGATGATAATCACTATCTTCATCATGATATTGAATATCTTCCTCTTCCATAGGACTTGGCATTTTAGCAATGGCTACAGTTGGCACTTCCTTGGGCATTTCTTCATTAACTAAGGGTGTATTTAGCTTTTGATTGTATTTTGGTTTTAACATTGATGGTACTTTAGAAGCATTGACTATCTTGAGTGCACTAGGAGGTGTTGATGTGCCTGGGTATTTTCTTACCCCTTTGTATTCATTATCCCCTTGTGTGGTTGGTGATGAAGGTGCCACATATAGATGAGTAGAAGGGATCATGAATTCTATTGGAATGTACACCTGATTAATGTATTTAAAAGGCTCTTCATCAGCCAGAACCACATAGACTTTGTTTTCGTGCACATACTTAACACACTAGTGCAAGATCAAAGGCACACACTTCATAGCCCTTATCCAAGGGCACCCTAAGAGGATGTTGTACTGTAGAGCACCTTCTAATACATGACACATAATGGGGATGGTATTGTGCCCCACCTTTATGGATAGGACTATTGTTCCCACAGTATTGCATAAAGTATCATTAAAAGCTCTTAATGTGTAAACTCCTGGAATGATATTGGTCTTGGGTATCTTGAGGTGCTCTATTGTAGTTGTTTTGATGATGTTTATTGATGAAATGGTATCGAAAAAAACTGTGTTGAAAGGTAAGTTATTGATGGCCACTACAATGTTTAGCAGAGGGTCTGGTAAGGCAGCAGAAACTATCTTAATCTTATGATCATAGAATCGGATTATAGGTTCCTGGTATTCTTGCACTTGTCCCACAAAGTGAGTGAATGCATTCACATCTTGCGGTTGAATCTCAATTGTTCTTAAAATCTCCATTAGTGTCTCCCTATGCTTTGGGGACCATTTTATGAGATCATAGATGGATAACTTAGTTGGAGTCATTTGTAGGTTTTGATCCAATCTACGCTGAATAGTTACCATAGGTCTCGTCGGTGGACCTAGAAGGTTATCTTGCCTTTGCCTAGGGGTGGCTAGTATGTTCATGGGAGCTACAGGAAGTTGTGGTTGACCATACCTCCTAGTACTTGCTGCTATGTTAACAATATCAACCATCCCCACACATCCATGGGTACGTATGTCAGCTTGAACCTAATTGACTTGGGTCCCTTGCTCTCGAGGCGTCTCATGATTGGGAAATGGGTTTCTATATATTCCCATGTCTCTGTTATCAAGATCTAGTGGGTTTTCAATTTTGATTTCTCCCACCTTAATCATGTTTTACACTTGATGCTTAAACCCAACGTAAGCCTCAATGTCATGCCTCGATATCCTATGATAAGGAAAAAATTGATCTTCCCTATATACTTTTGGATTAGGATGGTTGGGATCTATAAGAGGTATATCAAGAAATATGATCCTCTTAGCCTCAATCAACTGATTAAAGAATTATTGCATTGATTCTGTTAGAGGTGTGAAATAACGAGGTGGATTGTGTTATTGGTTTCTTCCCTGATTGTTCTTTTGGTCGTATTTGGCTGGTGGGGGATGTGCTTGATAGTTTTGTCGTTGTTGTGCACCCCCATCCTTGGGTGTAGCCAATACGACTTGATTTACTGGAGCAGGGTTGCATTGCTTCTATTTGTACTTGTCATTCTTACCATTCTTATTCCACTCCTTTTTGTTTCAGAGCTTAATGGTTCCCTCATCTAATTTTATCTCTTCGATGAGCTTGGCCTATGCAAAAGCTTCCTCAAATTAAGTATACTATTGGAGTTGTATCAAGAGGGAGATATTTTTAGAATAACTTTTGGTAAACATGTGAATGATCTCTTATGTGGTAACGGGGAATGATAACTTTACCATGCTTTTTCTCCATCTATTCCCATAATCCATTACTGGATTGTCATCATACTATTTCAAGTTAGCCAGATCTAAAAGGTTCACCTTCTTCTTAGCACCAAAGGAGAAACGCTTCAAGAATTAATTTACTAGTTTTTCAAAATTTGTTATTCTATTATTAGGTAGTTGGTTGAAACATTGAGTGGCAACACCTGAAAATGTCATTATGAATGTTCTTAGCATGAGAGCGTCATTGTCTTCAAGATAAAAATAGGCGTTGATAAAATTGGTGACATGCTCTTGTCATAGTCTACGAGAATATTCCCTTTTGTGTGAAGGGTTTCTTCTATATGATTCCCATGACTAGATGTAGCTCTAGTTTCTTGCCCTTCAATGGACAGACCTGTTTCATATTTTTCTTGTAAGTCTTGAGGTGTTGCAATTCTTGTTCACCTTCTTTATGAAGAGGGCTTGCTGGTAACATGTTTCCTCCATGTGGATGGAGATGTATCAGTCTTGTCATTCCCATGTGAATAATGGGTTTTATAACCTTATTTATGTCCATGTGAGGAGGAAGCCCTTGAAGATTCCTCATGTCTTTGATATATTTCTATGTGTTTAGAGGAGGTCCTTGAGGTCTCCTCATGTCTCCTTGATTAGGATGGCTATGAAGTTCCATGATGTGGTTCCTTACTTGGGATTTCTTGAGGAGATCCTCCAATGGTTGAGTTATCACCCCTTAGGCTCATGGAGCTATGTTCAATGTTACTACGACTCCGCCTATGGGTATTAATTGCTTATTTCTCTCCCTCGGTATCAGAACAAGGGTGCTTACTTCTTTTTTTGACCATGTTGTCTTATGAATTAATCTTTTGAGTTGCAATTTAGGAATGACTGCACAATACCAAACAAGTGTTTATCTTGATTACCAATTTGAGTGTGCCCTAGACTATTTGATGTGTTTTTATGTGTTGTTCTTTTGATTCCTTTGCTCTTGTTCTTGGAGTAGGAATGAGAAGACTCATCCATAGTGACAATCAAGTACACTCGTGCCAAAAATTATTTTCTCAAAAGAAGCTAGGGTACACTACTGAAGACCCAATAGAGGGTTCGCTTAGCTCTTCCACTTTGAACCAATAATTGTTCCAATAGTGGGAGATAGTTTTAATACAAGTAACTTAGTGTCACTATAAGTAAGTTTCTCAATCCATTTCTAGGAAGCTCTAGGGGGTAAACCAGTGGAAGGAGATGAATTCCAACGTCACTGGACTGAATTGAAGGTTGGTGATGAAATCCAACTCTCCAATGTTTAAATGAGACGTACGTGTGTGGTGTTCATTTTAAGCTTGTGTAACATAAAGTGCATCATATAGCAGCAATGAGTCTTTCCTATATAACTAAGTGCAAAAATACATTTCAATATTTAGAAAGATGCATGAACTATTATGATTTGTGTGACCGCACTTTATTTTGTGCAACTATGGCCTCTAGCAGGGCCTCAAAGGAAGCAAACAACATACAATGTCTAGCACATTGGATTCTAGGGCAAACTTTTCAGGCATAAGTCATTGTTCCTAGAAATGCCTAGTGGAAAAGTTAAAAGGTCTAAGATATGCGAAATGCTTAATTATTTCTTCTTTTATTCCTTCAACTTCCAAACATAAATGTGCTTTAAGTTCTTTGTTTTAGGCACATATAAGCAGATAGAAAACTATAAAATATTAGATAAGCTATACCAACCTTTTATCTAGCTCAAAGAGTCGATGTTTTGACCTCTGCTACACTCCAGTCCTATCCATTGTTGACCATAGCAGCTGGTTCTTAGCCACTGTAGCTCAAAGCGGATAGTTTGTGGTCGTTGTAGCTCAGAGCGACTAGTTTCTGGTCATTTTATCCCATAGCGGCTAGACCTACACACAAAATTAAGTTAGTATTTCGAAAGAAAATGAAAAATTAGTGGTCATCCCACCATGATCACCATCTGTAGTGACCTTGGGAATGCACGCACCTATCTCTTTTTCTAAAACCCTACTTGTAATGATTATTTAAAATACCAAAGATAAAATGGAAAGACAAGAGGAAAAAACATATTATAGGAAATAACAAAATATAAATCTCTTTATTGATATTGAAGCTTGATTACATGTTGGTCCCTCTTAGGGATACCCATTTTGATACTATAGATTACAAATAGGCAAGGAGTGCCCCTTTTGTGAAGAGGTGGTGTGCTTATAAAAGCTTGCTGGTTCTACTTACAAAAATGTATGAGGGCTTACAAATGCCTCCTTATTCAGGTCTATTTCCTAGAGGGATCCCTTTTGCTCTCATATGTTGTAATATTCGTCCGATGTACCTACGGCCCTACAAGCAATGAAACAACAACACACATTTAGCTATTTGATATTGCCTCCCTGGATGAGGTTGTTAGTAATCAAAGAATGTAACGTAAATATGATAAAACTATGCCATGAAATCATGTAAATCTATGCTAATGATATAAGAAAACAGAATAAAATATGCTATGTTTATCTAAGCTAAGCCTGTGTGCCACTTTACAAGACAACGACCGCTAAAGTAAACCTTACCTATATCCATTTGATTTATTCCATTTTCCTCCCTCCTACGAGGGGACTCAGGATTGTGATCTTGGTTTGTTATGTTTGCCCTCCCGCCATTAGTTGGATTTTGTTCATGATTTGGAAGGGGGTTTCATTGTGGGATATCTTGTCTAGCGTGCATTTATTTAGGTGAGTCAATGTATCTTGTTATTTGGTGTTCACCACTATTTATTGGTAAATTATGAAGAGCTAGCTGCTCAGCTTGTTCTCTTAAATGTTGCTCGTGTTGGCGCAAGTGTATTTCTCTTTGTTTCTCTTGTTCGAGAGCTTCCACTAGCTCTCACTATTTTTGAAATGCATTTTCTAACCACGTCATTCGGTCAATTTGTGTTGTCATAGAAGACTCATGTTTATCTGACTCTGTTATTGTTGTTTTGATTCATAGATTCCTCAAGGGGGTTTCTGATGTATCTGTACTCTTGCTAGTTAATGTGACTTGTTCAATGTACTGTTGAGTATCCCTATGATCAGACTCCATGTGTCTTCTACGAGGTCACTTTGAGGTACCCATAGACTGGGAGGTATGTTTAGAAGTCATAGTTTGTGAGATTCCAGATGCAGAGTTCTCAATAGCTATAATTATTTGGGTTGGTGGAGTAGAAAATTGATCCAACCCATCTAGTTGTCTTGTTTTCCATGGCTAATATCATGGGGTGCCATTTACCCCTATGAGGTCATAGTCTACGACAATATTTACTTTTGTGTGAAGGGTTTCTTCTATATGATTCCCATGACTAGATGTAGCTCTAGTTTCCCGTCCTTCAATGGGCAGACCTATTTCATATGTTTCTTGTGAGTCTTGAGGTATTGCAATTCTTGTTTGCCTTCTTAATGAAGAGGGCTTGGTGGTAACATGTTTCCTCCATGTGGATGGAAATGTAATAGTCTTTTCATAACCATGTGAATAATGGGTTTTAGAACCTTATTTATGTCCATGTGGGGAGGAAGCCCTTGAAGATTCCTCATGTCTTTGAGATGTTTCTATGTGTTTAGAGGAGGTCCTTGAGGTCTCCTCATGTCTCATTTTTGAGGATGGTTGTGAAGCCTATTTTTGTTTATGTGTCTTTGTTCCATGATGTGGTTCCTTACTTGGGGTTTCTGGAGGAGATATCCCAAGGGTTGAGTTATCACCCCTTAGGATCATGGAGCTACATTCAATTTTACTATGACTTTGCCTATGGGTATTAATTGCTTCTTTCTCAACCTCGATATCAGAATGAGGGTGCTTACTTCTTGTTTTGACCATGTTATCTTATGAATTGATCTTTTAAGTTGCAATTTAGGAATGACCACACAATACCAAACAAGTGTTTATCTTGATTACCAATTTGAGTGTGCCTTAGACTATTTGATGTTTTTTGATGTGTTGTTCTTTTGATTTCTTTGCTCTTGTTCTTGGATTAGGAATAAGAAGACTCATCCATAGTGATAGTCAAGTACACTCGTTCCAAACATGATTTTCTCAAAATAAGCTAGGGTACACTATTGAAGACCCAATATAGGGTTCGTCTAACTCTTCCACTCTGAACCAAAAATTGTTCTAATAGTGGGAGACAGTTTGAACACAGGTAACTTAGTGTCACTATAAGTAAGTTTCTCAATCCATTTATAGGAATATCTAGGGGGAAAACCAATGGAAGGAGATGAATTCCAATGTCACTGGACTAAATTGAAGGTTGGTGATGAAATCCAACTCTCCAATGTTTAAATGAGACATGCATGTGTGGTGTTCATTTTTAGGTTGCATAACATAAATTGCATCATATAGCAGCAATGCGTCTTTCCTATATGCCTAAGTGAAAAAATACATTTCAATATTTAGAAATATGCATGAAATATTATGATTTGTATGACCACACTTTATCTTGTGCAACTATGGCCTCTGGCAGGGCCTCAAAGCAAGAAAACAACATACAATGTCTAGCATGTTGGATTCTAGGGCAAAATTTTTAGGCATAAGTCGTTGTTCCTAGAAACGCCTAGTGGAAAAGTTAAAAGAAGGTCTAAGATATATGAAATGCTTAATTATTTATTCTTTTATTCCTTCAATTTCCAAAAATAAATGTGGTTTAAGTTCTTTTTTTTAGGCACACAAAATCATATAGAAAACTATAAAATATCAGATAAGCTATACCAACCTGTGATCCAACTCAAAGAGTCAATTTTTTGACCTCTGTTGCACTCTAGTCCTGGCCATTGTTGACTAGAGTGGCTGGTTCTTAGCCACTGTAGCTCAGAGCGACTAGTTTCTGGCCGTTGTAGCTTAGAGTAGACAATTTTTGGACATTGTAGCTCAGAGCGGCTAGAACTACACACAAAATTAAGTTAGTATTTTGATAGAAAATTAAAAATTAGTGGTCATTCCTCTGTGATCGCCATCTGTAGCGACCTCAGGAATGCACGCATCGATACATTTTTCTAAAACCCTACTTGCAATGCTTATTTAAAATACCAAAGATAAAATGGAAATACAAGAGGAAAAATCATATAACATGAAATAACAAAATACGAATCTCTTTATTGATATTGAAGCTCGGTTACATGTCGGTCCCTCTTAGGGATATCCATTTTGATACTATAAATTACAAATAGGCAAGGAGTGCCCCTTTCGTGAAGAGGTGGTGCACTTATAAAATCTTCTCGGTTCTGCACACGAAAATGTATGAGGGCTTACAGATGCCTCCTTCTCCAGGTCTATTTCCTAGAGGGATCTCTTTTGCTCTCGTATGTTGTAATATTCGTCTAATGTGCCTATGTCCCTACAAGAAATGAAACAATAACACACATTTAGGTGTTAGAGATTGCCTCCCCATATGAGGTTGTTAGTAATCAAATAATGTAATGAAAATATGATAAAACTATGCCATGAAATCATGTAAATCTATGCTAATGATATAAGAAAATAGAATAAAAGATGCTATGTCTATCTAAGCTAAGCCTGTGGGCCACTGTCCAAGACAACGATTGCTAAAGTAAACCTTACCCTCTTTGCCCCAAAGCTATGGGTCAAATACTGTAATCTGATGTTGAAGATAGTAGGTGTTATGCTCTTCGATTCATCAAAGCTCTACCATACATGTGATATCAAAGAGAACTTTTCGAGTCTTAAAATATATCCTCAAGATGATGTCTAAAGATATCTGGATATATGATTCTCTATATGAAATGATCTCCTATATATCTCTTATGATAAAAGATACAAGATCTTTGGATATGATTAGGATTTCTTGGTGTTCTTAGGCTTGCACCTTTTATAGTGTGAAATCCTAGGTCTATGTACAAGCCCTAGAAATGAATTTCTCATGCGTAGTGTAAGTTCGCATGAGAAGCTTTTGTCCATTGTCTATATTTGAAGGCCAGTTAACTAAATCTAACTACCCACTTGAGTCTTCTATGTGAGCTAGTTGTTAGCATGAGAAGCTTTTGTCCTTTTTTTATGCTTGGAGGTCAGTTAACTTAAGTCTAAATGCAAACTCAAGTCTCGTATGTGAATTGGTCATGAAAATGAATTCAAATTCATTCCTGCTCATCTTTATTGCATGCAGACTGCCACTTCCACCTGTGATTAGGCTTGTTTTTCAGCAAACTGATTCTTATGGCTTAGTTGTTGTCATTTGAAGTGGCTAAGATCTAGCCATTGTCAACTATAGTGGCTAATTTTTGGCCACTTTAGGCTTGAGTGGCTAGGATATGGTCACTCTTGGATTGAGCGACCAAGCTTGGATGGCTTGAAAAAGCCCCAATGAGTGGTGAGAACCATTTTTAATGCTTGGAAAGTCCAATATTATGTCTTATGATCTTATGAGTGTGTCTATGAAGTAGATCCCTTAAGCATGACACGATTTAGGTGTCTACACTTAGATCTGATTCAATAATTATTTTATTATTGAAGACATTTCCAAACATCTCTTTATTGTAATATCTCAAATTTCTCTCAAGGTTTTTCATTTTTTTTACAACTACAACTTTTTTTGTCCCTCTAATGTCAAAATTCCACCATTTTTTTAATTTTTTCTTAAATTTATGGTGTTGAAGAAACATTAACACAAATCTAAAATGAGGTTTTTTGATCTAGAGCCAATGACCATATCTAGGGTCAATGGGATATGATTGGAGGTAACCTTAGGGAGGGTTGAAAGAATTGAGTTGCTAAAATTTGTATACCAATATTGTGAATCTATCATCATGTCCAATATTATCTAAATTAGCCTTTCTCATATCTTCCTATTGGACCAAGTGTACTTACTTCTATTGAGTTCAATATATATTAGGTCTATCTCTGTAATGAAATATACTAGATCCTTCATGCCATACTTGTATATTTGATAATTTCCTCTCTTCTCACTAGGTAGTAGGGGGTGTTAAAATCCCTAGATACTACCCATGAGAGGGAGAAATACCTATGCATATCTTTCAAATCTCTCCATAACCTCCTTCTCATAACTAAATTAGGAGTGTATAAATTTGTAATGATTCTCTTTGATCTATTTTTTTCATGAAAAATATAAAACATACCTATTTCTTTGTTGGATGCATGTTCCTTCCACTCTTTTTGGATTACAAAGTGTACACACACCACCTAAAGCTCCATTAGCTCCACTTGTTGCTACTTTTACTAGTCTCCACAAATTATTATTGATTATCAATATGTTTTTAAGTCTACCTTCATCTCTTGAAAGAGTAAAATATCTCGATTGTTCATTTTTTTAATCTCTTAATAAATATTTTCTTGTTGGGAGCATTCATCCCCCTTACATTGTAGCATACGATATTCATTTGTTTCTATGAATGAGTTCGCGACCTTCACTTAAGTTCAAAAAAAAATTGGTGTCATTGGCAATCTCTTTCATTGTTTCTTTAGTTCTCACCTTTGTATTCAAAAGCATTTCCATGTTGGTTTTGCCACCTAGATATTCATTATTCGTTGAATTGCACATTTTTCTCATCATAGGGGTTTCATCTTATTGTATTTCTCTATAGATTTATCTTTGGATTGAATTTCTTCCTCTTCCTACATTTTATCCTTGACTATATTTGGATTCAATTTTTTGCCTTTATTTCTCTCGTATACCTTTTACCATCTATATTTTTATCCCCTATTCAGTTTTTATTCCCACTCCCTTCTATTTTCTATAGAATTCGCTTATCTAGTGCAGCTTCCTTTTCTCTATTTGTGACATAGTACCTTGTTCCAAAGGGGCCTTCCTATGCTTAAAGTTTTCCTTGGATTTCATATATTCTTTTGACTTATCTTCTATTACTTATTCCTAGATACCTTCATAATTTTGAGGTTCTATATGGATCACATAATCAATATCTATTGGAAATTCATCCTAAAATACTTTATCTATACCTAGTTGGGGTTCCATTATATTTTCCATGTTAGTTTTTGCATTGTTGTCCGTCTCCACTTCTTAAACATTGAATTTGTTTTGGATGTATTCAAAACCTGAAATATCCCCTCTTTCATTTTGTATTTTTATAGACTTATACCTTTGGTATTTTATTTGGGAGCTATTATTCTTATTTTTGTTGCATACTTTCATAGATTTTTTTGCCTCAGGGAATAATTTTCCCATATGACCAAACTTTTTTATATATGGAGCATGAAACTAGAGGATTTTCATATTCGATCTCTTGGTCCTATGTTATCATGTCTAAGACTAACCTTATTAAGGATAACAATGGTTTTTCTAAGTTAACATTTACATAAAACCTCACATAAATCAATCTTGTTCTTACTTTTGTAGTTGGATCCATCAATATGTGAGTGTCAATGGCCCTTGCAATCCTAGCCAAGATGTTTCTATCCCAAAATTCAAGTGGTAATCCAAGTAATATTACCCACACAAATGATATATTTATGATTTATTTATATGGGTCAAAAATGTAATCCAACCAAATTCTAGGCACTATGATCCATGGTCATGGCCATGAGTTTGGATGAGATGGAGTGTTTTCCTTGTTCAATGCAAATATCAAAAAAAAAATCCACACCCTTCAGATTGCTTTCATAATTTTCAACCATGACCATGTTCGTAGGTCAAAAGGCTTCTACAAAACCTCTAGTGCTCGTTGTCCACTTGGCATCATCAAAATACCCACCCCATGGTCTTGTCTTGGGCCCTATAAACCTTGGTTCCCAATGCTAGTATCCTCATCACCTTATTCCATATTTTGCACCACCCAAATATGGCATCTAATATTGTTTCTCTTGTCATAATTTTCACATGCTTTACCTCATATTTACACAATTTAAAGCAATACGAATTGATATTAGGTAAATAATTATTTATGGGAAAATACATTTGATAATACTCAATATGTAGACAAAAGACCATATCAAACTATTAGAATTACCCAATAATGTTCTACATTTCTACAAATATTGAAAAACTAATAACATTTTAAGAATCCATAAACATCTATAAAGTCAATAAATAGACTCTCATCTCTTTCATTTTAATTGAAATCCATTTATATCCATTGGAATTTTTATATAAATTTCACTTTCATTCCACTTTATATCTATTTTATTTCCATTGGAATTTATTCGTTTTACATTCACTGGATGGATATATTTGATTTTCATCATCACCTTTATCATATGTTTTATCTAATTCTATTTTATACTCTAGTTTGTCCAATTATAGTTTTATAATTTTGTTTCAGCCCAGTTGTTTTAAGCCAATTCTATGTTAGTAAAATGTAAAGTTTAATTATCTGTAAATAGAAAATTAGGTAAGATAATCAAGTTCATTTACTATAGAAAAAAAATATTTCATGAAAAAAATCAATATTACATGCTTATTAAACTTAGTTTCAAAAAAAAATATTTATTTATTCTTTTCAACTTGCAAAAGAATTTATCTTTGAGTATACTTTCATAATAGAATTATATCTACATATAATCAATTAAATGATAAAATTATATGCATTTCCAAATGCTTGCTTTATCACATGAAATAATATTAACACATTTTGAAATGTTATTCTTAATTTTTTTTTTTTTTTGGTCAATGTAAGAAACCCCTAACACATTTTGAAATGTTATTAATAAATTTTTGATTTATTTATTTGGTTAGCGTGAGAAACCCCTACGACCAACACAAAGGGTTGAGCAGTGTCTTCCCAACCATGACCTTGAGAGCTATTCTTATCAATAGGGAATTTAATATACAAAGACCACACACCCACCCCCTCACACACTCACCCCACACTTCACACACTCACCCCACGCTATTGTTTGAACCTTAGACCTCTCGAAGAAGAGCCAAAGCCAGAATTGTTGCATTGTTCCCATGGAACAAATGTTATTCATAATTAATAGCCTTATAGACATTTAACCTTTATTATGAATTTAAAAAATATTTAAATATTATTTAATTAACCTAACAACAAATGTAATGTTTACTTATTTTGATAGGATTAGTCCCTACTAAAATCTCCACAAAGTTTTTATATTAATATAAATAAGAATATATATATAGATAGATAAATAAATAAATAAAAGATCATTATCCCCATGATGTTGGTAGAAAGATGAATATCATCATAAATAAGCAATTCATACTTTAAATTTTCCAATAATTAATAAGCCTACTAATATATCTATTTTTTCAAATTAGATTGATGGTTCATGATATCCAATCTCTATAGTTATAAATATGTTTATATGTAAAATTTGTTTATGCTTAAATAATTAATGCTAATAATTTATATTTTTTATTTCTTTAGTATGAGAAACCACTACAACCAATGCACATGGCTTAACAGTTTCCACCCAACCAACTCTCTCCCAACCATGACCCCTCGTAAAAGCCGAGAGCTATTCTTATCAATACGAAATTTCACACACCACCACCACACACCAATACCTTCACACAACTTAGCAGTCTCCTCCCAACCATGATCCCTCATAAATTTAAGAGCTATTATTATCAATACAAAATTTCACACACACCACCACACACCAACCCCTTCACACACTTGTTCATACCACGGTTTAAACCTTGGACCTCCCAAATAAGATCCAACAGCTGAACCTTTGTGCTCTCCCCTGGGACATGCAAATAAAAAAATAATAATTAGAGAATCCATACATATTTTTTTTTTGGCAAGAGAATATTATAATTAACATCGGGTTTTAACTGGTTGACCCAAAACCATTTTACAAAATAGGGTCCACTGACCAACTGGACAAAGGCCAAGCCCTAAAAGTTTAAACTGACAACAAAAAGGGCCAAGACCTACTCTTCCAACAGAATACAGCCAAACTAAACTATGGAAGCCTAATATTATGGCCATCAAAAAAGAAAGATGCAAAATAGAACTAACAAAGACAAAAACTAATCATGCAAGCACCATGCAGAGTAGCTTGTGCCCATATAAAAATAATAGAATATGGTCAAAAAAACATCCCATAGAATGGACAGCCAAGAGGCCAAGCGGTCTTCCTTGTAGTCCTCATCTAACTTCTTATCATCCTCCTTGCCATCATCTTTAGATTTTGCCTTCGACTCCTTGTGCCCATGGAACTGTCGGCTATAAAACGAGAAGATTTAGAGAATCACAAAAATCAACAGCTTGACCGATGAGGCCAGACAGACTCTTCAACTGGTTGATACTATTGGAGGCTGATGAAATTGTCATCTTCTCCAAGACTATTATGGTGGGGTTTGGTACCTCATTGTCAGGGATATCTAACACTTTGTTATTTCTTGCTAGGGTATTTTTGAGACATCGAATCCAAAAACACCTTGGGAAATACTTGTGGCCAAAGTGGATGTTTCCCATGCATGAATTTGTAGATAAAAAACCTATATTAGTGCCCCACCAGCTGCAAAAAACACTAGTCACATGAACAAAAAAAACAAATATGACAAGAGCCATTATAAGGTTCAAAAAAATATTTTTAAAAATGCCCCAATTTTCTGTCATTGATCCACATTGAGCCTTCCAATCTAAAAATTTTCATTATCTATCACCATTGAGACTGCATGAGGAATATTTTCAGTCCACGTGATCAAATTTGCTGCTACAATGCCTTCATTTGCCAGCCTATCAGCTGCCATGTTTGCTTCCCGTAAGGTATGCAAAATTATGGCCTCAGGTCGATCATGAATTAGAGCCCTTGCTTCGTGGATGTAGTCATCAAATATCCAAGGAGCTCTCTTAGTTTTATTTAGAATATTTATAATAATAAGAGAATCACCTTCCACTAACAGTTTCCCTGGATAATTCTCTGCCACCTTGAGGCTCCTCCAAACTGCCCTCGCTTCAGCCACATTGTTAGTTTGAGCTCCAAGATGTTTAGCAAAAGCTACAAGCACCTCACCCTTGTGGTCTCTAAGTAATCCACCAGCCCCAGCTTCACCTGGGTTGCCCCTAGATGCCCCATCAAAATTTAACTTAATCCACCCTAAGGGGGGTGGGGTCCATGTGATCATGGTTCTAGGACAAACTTGAGGATGATTGAGGCCATCAGTGAGAGGTAAGTTTAATGACTGGCCTAATGAATCTTCAAAAGGATTTGGAGGTCTAGATGCTACAGGCACTAAACAAGCATTCTCATTAGCATATACTAAAATTTTTGATAGGACAGAGGATGACTGAGAAACCTTATCCAAGAAGGCCCGACGATTCCTTTCCAACCATATCTGCCACAAGTAGTGATGAAGGCAGATCTTCCACATATACCTAAGACGCCTATTCAAAAATGGAGAAGGCCACTGGACAAATAAGTCAAACATGGACTGAGGATGGACCCAATAAATATGAAACACTTGTAACGAGACCTAACAAGATTGAGATAGAAAAATTACAATACGTAAACAAATGATCAATAGACTCCCACTCAGACATACAAAGATAACACCTATTAACAACAATCACACCTCTTTTTATTAAGTTATCCATGGTGAGGATCTTATTTTGGATGGCCAACCATGCAAAAAACCCAACCTTCGAAACAATGCTTTTGGGCCAAACTTCCAAGTGAGGGAAAGTAGGTTCATCATTATCAATAAGCATCAGATAAGCAGTCTTGACAGAAAATTCCCCATTGTCTGAAGCTTCCCAAATAAGCTGGTCCTCAAGAATGCCAGAAGGGAGTAAATATTGTCTTAATTCATTCTCTAGTATTATTGATGCCCCTGGTAGATCATTGTTCATTATTAGCTTCCAAAACCTTCTATTGTTTGACAAAGTAATAAAATCTGCAACTTTGGTACCAAAAACTTCAATTGTCCAAGCTATAAGGGTTGAAAGGATGGGGTCTGCAGAGAGGGGATAGTCCTTTAACCATTTGTGGTCCCAGAAATCAATGTTTCTTCCATTTCCCAGTTTCCAACGTAGCCCTTTGCTTAGCATGTTTTTAGTTTGAAGGATTGACTTCCAAAAAATTGATCCCCTGGGAGGAAAGGAATAACTTAAGAATTTAGTTTCTTGCAAATAATTTCTTCTGATTATAGTAATCCATTCTGCATTTGCATTTTTCAGAAGACGCCATGCTTGTTTGGCCAGGAGGGCCATGTTTAAATGTTGTATTCTCCTTAGCCCAATACCTCCAAACTCCCTTGGTTTGCAAACCCTATCCCAGGAAACCAAGTGAAAGCGCTGCTTAGATTCAGAACCAGTCCATAGGAACCTCTTTTGGATCTGTTCAATTTTAGTGTAGACACTTGTAGGAGCTTTAAAAATAGAGAGAAAGTAGACAGGGATGCTTTGAATGGAAAACCTGGTGAGAACTGCCTTGCCAGCTTGAGATAACAAATTCCCTTTCCATCCAACCTGGCTTCCTCTGAATTCTTTCAATTACATTAGTCCACATGGAATCAGTAGCTCTGCCTCGTAAATAAAGGAAGGCCTAAGTATGTGGATGGAAGAGTAGACACTGAGCATCCAAGAATCCTAGCAATCTTAATTTGCCTCTGAATGGGAGTGTTAAAGAAATAAATTTTACTCTTTGAAAAATTTACCTTTTGCCCCACAGCATCCTCATATAGCTCTAGAATTTGTTTTATGACCTTAGCCTCAAAAAATGATGCAAGAGTTAACAACAAAGTATCATCCACAAACTATTCATGTGTAACTGCCTATGTTTGTGATGATGCTTTAATTCCTGAAATAAGACCAATATTACAGGCATCTTTGATTGTCCTCCCAAGGGCTTCACCACAATGATAAACAACATGGGAGAGATAGGGTCACCTTGCCTTAGGCCCCTTTTACTTTGAAAGTATCCATCAGGAGCACCATTAACAAGGACTGAAAACCAAGGTTTCATAAAACATCCTTCCAAAAGCTTGATCCATTCATGATGAAAACCAAATTTCTGAAGAATGGCAGAGACAAAACTCCAGTTTATGCGGTCATAAGCCTTGTTCATATCCAGCTTGAGAGCAAAAGTAGGTTTTTTAGTCTGGACTACCGAATGGAGGGCTTCATGAACTGTTATGACACCATCAAGGATGGACCTTCCAGGGACTGAACTGCCTTGAAAAACATCAATAAACATAGGAAGGATCTTCCTCATTCTATTTGCAATCGCCTTGGTCAAAATTATACATTCATCCATCTTAGCTTTACTCATGTTCCTTATAAATACAAAAAATTAATTCATGCATTTATATAATAAAAAATATGTCTAAATAATACAGTTCTTATTATGTCATGGGGAAAACTCAATGGTTAGGGGCTCTTTTTTAGGAGGCCAAGGTTCAAACCATTGCATTTTGGGTTGTATTTTAGTCCTATATAGATAATTTTAGCTCTCAACCTTACAAGAAGTCATGACTAGACTAAGGGGGAAATGCTCAACTACAATAAGTAAAAACTTTTCACACTAACCTAATAAAAAAATGTATTTTTTATTACTAAATTTAAATACTTAAACCTAAAAAAACAAATCTATAAATATATCAGTCGAGGACATTGAGTACTTAATACTATTTACAACTACCTAGAGCAACCAAAGAATACATGAGATGGAGGACATTGAGTTTTTATTTAAAAATTTAAAATCATTTAGTGTTCATACCCTTGGTAAATGAATGACTTTGCATAGCTAAAAGTATCTTTCATTCATAATCATAGTCAATATTTACACTAATTTATGATTTTTCTTTTAAAATTTAAAACCATTCAGTATTTTAAACTAATTCACGACTTTTCTTTTTAAATATAAAACCATAAATGAATGACTTTGCTCTTGCTTTTATGATTTGACATTTTCTTTAAAAAATAATGGAAAGTATCTTTGCAGCCATAAATTCATGACTTTTATTTCAAAATTTAAAACCATTCATTATTTTATACTAATTCATAACTTCTTCTTTTTAAATTTAAAACCATCCAGTGTTCATACCTTGGAAAATAAATGACTTTACTCTTTGATTTTATGAGTTGACCTTTTCTTTAAGAAATAAAAGCTAAAAGTATCTTTAGAAATAGTCGTCCCCAATATTTACACTAATTCATGGCTTTTATTTTAAAATTTAAAACCATTCATTATTTTCCACTAATTTATGAATTTTCTTTCAAAATTTAAAACCATTCAAGTGTTTATACCCTTGGCAAATGAATGACTTCACTCTTATTTTTATGACTGAAATTTTCTATAAGAAAGAGTAGTTAAAAGTATCTTTCAACCATAGCATAGTCAATATTTTAATTAATTCATGATTTTTCTTTCAAAATTTATAATCAACTAAATTTTACACTAATTCTTGACTTTTCTTTCTAAATTTAAAGCTATTTATTATTTTACACTAGTTCATGACATTTTTTTAAAATTTAAAACCGTTCAATGTTCCTACCCTTGGAAAATGAATGACTTTGTTCTTGCTTTTGACATTTTTTGTAAGCAAGAGTAGCTGAAAGTATCTCAGTCATAGCCATCACCAATATTTACACTAATTCATAATTTTTTCTCAAAATTTAACATTGTTATTATTTTACACTTATTCATGACTTCTATTTCAAAATTAAAAACCATTCAATGTTTGTGCCCTTGGAAAATGAATAACTTCGCTCTTGCTTTTATGATTTGACCTTTTCTTTAAGAAAGAGTAGTTGGAAGTATATTTCAGCCATAACTGTTGCCAATTTTATACTAATTCATGGCTTTTATTTCAAAATTTAAAACCATTCATTGTTAGTACCCTTGGTAATGAATGAATTTACTCTTGTTTTTATATCTTGACCTTTTATTTAAGAAATAGTAGTTGAAAGTATCTTTCAACAATAGTCATGGCCAGTATTTACACTAATTCATATTTTTTTTTTTCAAAATTTAAAACCATTTAGTGTTTGAACCCTTGGTAAATGAATGCCTTTGTTCTTGCTTTTATGACTTGACAATTTCTTTAATAAAGAGTAACTAAAAGTATCATTCAACAACCCAGGTGTTGTAGGTGATTTGGAGAGGAGATGCCAATCCTCCAAGGGAGGTCCCAGGTTCGAATCGCTAATATTAACCATTCAATGGCAAACAAATATATTTGCTCTTGCATTTATAACTTGACCTTTTATTTAAGAAAGAGTAGTTGAAAGAATATTTCAGCTATAACCATTCCTAATATTTACACTAATTCATGACTTTTCTTTCAAAATTTAAAACCATTCATTATTTTACACTAATTTATATTTTTTCTTCCAAATTTAAAAACATTCACCCTTGGCAAATGCATGACTTTGATCTTGTTTTTATGACTTGACCTTTTCTTTAAGAAATAGTAGCCATAACCATCCCCAATATTTCCACTAATTCATGAATTTTCTTTGTCGTTCTCTACACTAATTCATGACTTTTCTTTCAAAATTTAAAACCATTCATTATTCTACACTAATTCATGAATTTTCTTTAAAATTTTAAAACCATTCAATATTTGTACCCTTGGAAAATGAATGACTTTGCTATTGCTTTTATAACTTTACCTTTTATTTTAAAAATATAGCTAAAAGTATCTTTGAGCCATAGTTATCTCCAATATTTACACTAATTCATGATTTTTTGTTTTCAAAATTTAAAACCTTTCGTTATTTTATAATGATTCATGATTTTTCTTTGAAATTTTAAAGCCATTATTGTTTCGTACCCTTGGAAAATGAATGAATTTCCTCTTTTTTTATGACTTGACCTTTTTTTTAATAAAGAGTAGCTGAAAGTATCTTTCAAAGTTATGATTTTTCTTTCAAAATTTAAAATTGTTCATTATTTTACACTAATTCTTGACTTTTATTTCAAAATTTAAAACCATTCGTATTTTACACTAATTTATGACTTTTATTTCAAAATTTATAACCATTTAGTATTGAAAGCATGAGGATATGGAAACAAAAATGAAAGTTCCAAGCGCAGTGCGTATAAAACCAAACTTAATGCCAAAAGCCTATACATTGAAAAATGCATGAAAGGAAAGAGCATGAACGAATCGACACAAGATAAAAGCAATATGGAATAGGTTTCTCTTTATTTATGTGATTTTAAAGTCGTGTTACAATACGTCTCCTTCCTTTTTAGGGGATAGGAGCATTAAATGTGTTTTTTATCACATCCATGGATAGCAATCCTTCTTCCACGTGCCCACATGTAAGATGGGTGGACCAAAACGTCGCTGCAACTTGTGTATATGAATGTTGTCTCTTTGCTGCTCCTCTGATGTTGGAAACCTACATTCAAGGAAACAAAAAATATCAGTAGCACCTGTAGATAGAATAAAACATGTATTTCCCAAGGCCTACTGTTAGTGTATGCATGAAAATATTAAAATAATAACCAATGACCTCAGATCGACCTAAAAATTTAACAAAAGCATAAATATGTTACCAGGAGGTCACTACAAAAGGAACAGTCTAGAAATTCCTCACAAATTTGTATTCGCTCCAGGGCGAGACGAATAGACCTGCAATAAATTTTCAAAAAGCACCCTCTTCAATGTCCTATCCAAAAAGATCCAAATGACCTGCAAAGTTGGGGTTAGCTAATTGGGGGTGTTTTGGGAAGACCCAAAAGGTCATATTTCTCCAATTTGGCCTCTATCACCAAGATTTTTCTAGTGCCATCTACAAGTTAGTAAAGGTGGGAAATGATAAAAACATGGTAAAAAATGCTCAGAATGAAATGAAATTTAAACTACAACCTATTTAAATAACCTAAAATAATATGCAAAAGAAAAATCAGAGAAATATATCACATATTTCTAATCACTCCGGGGTGGGGTGATTAGGGCTGCGATAGCTTAGGGGGCGCTCGGGGGCAGGACGCCCACCATTTGGGACTGTTTCGGCACCAATCCACTTGGGATGGGTCCAAAACTTCTTATGGGGTGTTTTCAACAAATTTTGTGGAATATTGTGGCCAAATGTTCATGTTTGGGTCTAGAATGTGCCTCCAATAATCACCCAATAACCTCCCTCCAAAAGAGAGATCAAGGATGTGAAAGCACAATCAATGGGTGAGGATATATTTTAGTAGCACTTCATTACTCCAAAATATCCTCTCTGTATCCTTTTTGATGAGAAGACTCACCAATTTATAGACCTAGGGTCTCTTTGTTTGAATGTGCATGCGAGGGCGCCACTTGAGTTGATTGTCCTATTTTGAGAGAAAAGATTATTCCCTGATTTAGAGTCTCCTTGCATGAGGTCTCTAAAATAGACATGCATGACTAAAGTCTCTCTTCTTGATTTTGAAGCCGTTCCTCGCAATTGCATGTCCTAAAGTTGCAGTTAACTGGCGGACCTGTCGAGGTTTGACTTTTTTCCAGTCAAACTTGCTATTCACCTCACCCTGGGACAAATGCTACTATTCATCCCAGGGTGGGGCGAGTAGGGAGCAAAGTGCCAAATGGTGCCAAATTGACTCTTGACCTTCCAAAATACTGTTGGGAGTTGTTAGGACCACTGTTTAACCTTTGGGGGCTACCATAGGTGTTGTGTGTGTCAATGCGATCGATGCTTGTTGTCACATAATCAGATTGGTGTTGTTTTGGTGTCTACATATGCCCCTTTTTGCGAAGCGTTGTGCAATGCGCATCGCTGAGAAAAAATAGATACCTAAAGCACTAATGATTTGGGTTTATCAGTAACCTAACCAAATCTTGATGCCTCAAGTATGGAAAAGGGCATGCATTCTTGAATCCTTGCTTCTAATGAGCTAAGGAACTTAATTCAAGTGTTAACCTTTTTTGGTGAGGTTTTACTTGAGCTTGGACATTGATCAATCATGAATAGGCAAAGGGCACAAACTTTTGTTTATGGGAACCTTGAGTTCATGATTCACAAATGCCAAGTGTTTGATCATCTTGTGATTATTTCTTGTTTACTGCCCCAAGTGAGAGCATGATTGTCTTTGTCAATGATCCTTTGAATGCGTGCTATTTCCATAATTGGGTATATTTTTGTTGATTGGTGACTAAGTGTGACTACCCCCCCAAGCGACGAATCGATGAGGGAATGACCGACATAAGAAAAGAGATGAGTCACTTGACCCAATATGACTTAGGTAAGGGTGTCGTCAGTTGTTTTACCATTGAATACTGAAGCAGTTTTTGAACATTCTGACCTATTTTTGGTGGGTTTTAACCCTGTTTGTGATGCATTTTGGGGTTGAAATTGTCAATAATTTATCCTCTCGTGGAGAGGTATGGATATGGTAGCCTTATTAGGGAGTAGGATAGTGAAAATTTGTAACCCAAACATCTATTTTGGATGCCAAGAATTTCAGGCGCAAAGGCACCTTCGTTCGACAATGTTATTCTATTTTTGGTTGGGTTTTGACCCTTTTGCGATGCCATTTTGGGGATGACATTCTCAAAAATCCGTCATCCCATGGAGCGGTTCGGATATGATAGCCTTATTAGGGAATAGGATAGTGATTATTTGTGATCCCAACGTCTGTTTTGCATGCCTATATTATCAAGTGCAAAAGTACTTTTATCGGACACTTTTCTTGCTTGTTTTTGGTGCAATTTGTGTAGTTTTTGTTGTTTTTAAAATTTTTGCTCTGTATTCATCCCTGGGTGGGACGAATACTAGTTTAGTAATCATCCCAAGTTAGGACAAGTGCTAACTAGAGCGCTCATCCCAGGGAGGAATGATTACATGCTCAAAAAGCCTATTTAAAGGCCAAAACTGGGTTTTGGGCTCATTTGCATTTGTTTTTCCTGGCGATTTGGAGCTTTGAGGAGGAGGAGGTCAATTATGTGAAGCAAAGTGCAACCAAAATTTTCTTACCACCATGATTTCATGGACCAGATCCTCAAGCGGTGGAGCCGAAGCGAGACCGATGAGTGTTCTTCCTCTATTGGTTTTTTTTTTTTTGTTATTTTTTGTTATAGTTTGAAAACCGCAAGTTAGTTGTTTTATGTCCGTTTGTTTTTGTTGTCCAAATTTAAAAATGAAACCCTAGTCTATCAAAATTAACACTTAGTTGAAAACTTAGTATAACCCTAGTTAAAAAAAGATCAAAAGTTAGTCGAAAATTGAGCTAAAAAACTTAGTTTAGAACATAACCCTAAAACCTCGCCTAACCTAAATTAAACAAAGATCAAAACTTAGGTTAGAAACATAGGGTAAAACTAAGCGTAAAACGTAGCTTTAACCCTAGTTATTTGTAGATTGTGTTTGTTTTTGTGTTTTTAATTTACCAGTTTAGAGTTAAAAACCCTAGGTCTAAGAAATTTTTTTTGAATGTTTTTGTTTGTTTTTTAAATTTATCAGTTAGAGTTAAAAACCTTAGGACTGACAAATGATTTTTGAATGTTTTTGTTTGTTTTTTAATTTATCAGTTAGAGTTAAAAACCCTAGGTCTGAGAAATTATTTTTGAATGTTTTTGTTTGTTTTTTAATTTATCAGTTAGAGTTAAAAACCCTAGGTCTGAGAAATTATTTTTGAATGTTTTTGTTTGTTTTTTTTTATTTATCAGTTAGAGTTAAAAACCCTAGGACTGACAAATATTTTTTTTTGAATTTTGTTGTTTGTTTTGAATTTATCAGTTAGAGTTAAACCCTAGAACTAACAAATGATTTTGTTGAATTTTTTTTTGAATTTATCAGTTAGAGTTAAAAAAAAAACCTTAGACTGACAAATTAGTTTTTTAAATTTTTGTTGTGTTTTTGTGCATTTTGTCTCGTTATATGTATGTTTTTAGCTGTACAGTTTTTCCTGGATTTTAATGTTTTTGGTTTTGTTTTCTTTTACAGGTTTTGAAGAGCCGGTATCGTGTGCCCACAATTTTCACTGAAGCACGTGCGACGATGACCTTAGCTGACTGAGATTGGCTTGATGCCATTGGGCTCAAGCAAGTGACTCGACTGGAGCTGATGGATGGGGATCGGGCCTATCTGATGACCCTAATCAACTTGTGGGATCCTAAGAAGAATACCTTCCATATCCCAATAGGGGAGATGACAGTGACCTTGGAGGATGTCTATCAGATTCTGCGGATTCTGATAGATGGACTACCGATCTGAATGACACCATGGGATCAGCGGACAACAGTGTTGACATGCTGCTTTGGACATGGAGAGGAGATGGGGGTGGACAGCCAAGTGGAGAGGGCAAAGGGCAACTACCATATTGGGGCATATTAGTTTGATGGTGGCTAGAGAGGGGTGTGTTGGGAGTGAGGCACACATTACTTATGGGCCTCATTTCCAACATGCTTCTCCCCGACTATTCGGGTGCGAGGTTCCCGTGGAACCTACTGGAGGTGATGTTCCGGTTAGTGGAGTGTCCTACGGATGCACCTATGATCATGATATGGGGACAAACTTTATTGGCATAGCACTATGATGAGTTGTATGAGATCCACTGTCGGAGGCGAAAGGGGATTAGTTGCAGCTATTTGTTGCAGTGCTGGGCTTGGTAGCACATAGTAGTGGAGAGGCCGATGAGGCTACCTTGGATGATGTGGGCGGATATGGTAGACTGAGATATTGGGTACGGGGAACTATGACAAAGGTCTGAGGATCAAGAATAGAGTCAGTGATGGGCAGGTTCCATAGGGCACTATGCCGATGCCTTCGCTTGGCTTGCTCCAGGAGAGGTGTTCTGGCACCCCTACCGGGACTGTCTAGCCTGGCCTGAGGCTAGAGAGTGGCTCCAGTAGGTTCGTAGGGGGAGGTGGCTGATTGGGAATCATGATACTGAGTAGGATTTTTTCATATATGGTCAGGTTACACAACAGTTCAGGGTGTGCCAGGGGTTTCCTAGTGAGCCCGTGGTCTATCGGCATCGGGGGGACGAGAGGACTCTAGCTTGGCAAGTCATTGCACCACTGGGTGAGGATGCAGATACAATGATTGATGTATCATATGTGGATAAAATCAGGGTTACCATTGAATATTACTAATGGTGGAATTTATGGCGATGGCGAGGCAAGGGGCCTCTAGGGGGCAGGAGGCAGCAACAGTAGGTGACAAGGGTGCAGAGGCACCAGGTTAGGGTTGAGGGGTTTCGTTGGATGATGCAGACATGGTGGAGGTTGAGGATGATTTTGGGGGGGATTTTGGTGTGCCGGATCAACCAAAAATGTAGGACATCCCAAAGTAGCGGGTGTCGAAGGAACCTACCTTTTTGAAGATGTTGATGCCTCAGGTAGTCTCAAAGGATGTTGAGGTAGGATTGCGCACTGAGAATGCATGATTAGAGGGGCTGCTCCAAAGGTGGTATGAGGATATTGGGGATGCGCTATGGGAGAGGGATCTCCTACAAATGCAACTAGTGGAGTGGGAGAACACATTGGCTACGTACCATCGGTGGGATGAGGATACCGATGTTGTGTGAGAGATTGATCTCCTACGAACGTAGCTGGCAGAGAGGGATAAGAAATTGGTGCAGTGTGATGAGAATTTGGCCACAGTTCTTCAGTGGGAGATGGACTTGCTTCAACATCAGTTTGAGATAGAGGAAAAGATTATCCACCTCGAGGGGTGGATTCCTATGGCTAGTGTAGGTGGATCATCGCACCGCATGAGAGGGAACGATACTGAGAAGTAAAAATCCTATCAACACAGGCGATTGGATGAGGGAGGTGCTAGTAGGCATGATGCAGGGGCTAGTAGTAGCCGCCCTGAGGGGTCCCATACGACCCACACCATGGGGGGTAGTTCTCGTTGCATCAATCCTGCGTGATCATGGTGGCCAACACCCTAGGATTTGGGGCTTTTGAGTTTTTGGATTTTGTTACAGGGTCAGAGGACCGGTTCATTGTAGCCTATGGGAATTTTTGATGATATATATATAGATTACTCTTTTTTAGTGTTTATACACTTCTCATGGATTTTTTTCATGCACATGTATTTACATTGATGTATGCATATACTATTATGAATGTGATATTTCTAACTATATGATGTATGCATATGGAATGAATGAAATGAGTTGTTGATAACTTGTCGATGGCACCATAAACTGTACAAGATTTACTGGTGTTCTGTACGGATGTGATGACTTTGTGTAATGACTTTGCATGTGAAAACTTTGTTTTTGTATTTTGCATATTTTATGATGGTGATGTACGTAATGAAATGTTTCAATTGTTTTTAAAATGTAGTTAAGATTTTCAGAGATTTAGATAGTTTAACTAGCTAGCCAAGACCGTTCATTTATCTTACAAGACTTTTGAACAAGGTATAAATCCGACTTGAGTTTAACCAAAGTATTTCACATCCCTGTGTGTGCAATTGAGTTCATTTAGGTGGTATTTGTCAGGATACCACCAGTGCCAAATAGGTTGTCAACCAAACCTGTACTAAGGATCACCCAATTAACTCCACTAACTTTGTTGTTGTATTTAGTAAGATTAATCCACGAGACAATATAAGGTACCATAAGCTAGCTCATCCATATGCAAACATTGGTCTGCTCACATGCAAAGCTAATGTGATAGAAATATCATCATGTGGTTAGGATACCGCCATTGCCAGGTAGGCTGTCCACAAAACACGTAATGAGGATCACCTAGATGGTTTTTGAATGCTGAGAATTCTAGGGATTCAAGTTCAAGATTTTGTATTTTGCTCAATGTTTTAGGATACTTGCTCATATACATAGTGATAAAAATCACTGTTTATTTTTATTTTTTTGTTTTTCTTTTTGAGCAAGGATTGTGAATAGTGGTGATAACCACTGTTATTGGATTTTGGATTTTGACCTTTGTAAGGTTGAGCTTGTAGGTTTGTGGCTTATGAATGACATTGATCCTTTTGGCCTTGGGGATGACTACCCATCCTGTTCAAGGACGTGTAGTACGAATCCTTACGACTTTGGAAACTAAAGGGATTTATGGAGACTATGAAGTATGGACATTAATCTCTTAGGTCCTGGGGATGACAACCCATCCTATTCAGGGATGTGTAGTACAAATCCTTACAACTTGGGAGACCAAATGTTATTGGATATGATCATGATGATGGATTGGGGATCTTGTTTTTGAAAGGTCATTGATCCGTTTAGACCTTGGGGATGACTACCCATCCTTGGCAGGGACGTGTAGTACGAATCCTTACAACCTTAGGGACCAATGGTGATTGGAGATGATCATGATTAGTGGCAAAAACCACTGTTTATTAGGGGGAATTGATGGGGAAGAGCTTGTCCTTTTGTCAATAATCAGCACTCTTGAACCATTCGCACAGGGGGATGAACAGACTAATCTTTCACCTATGGTACCCTAGACTGCTTTGTAGGTTTTTCTTGCATTCACATAACTTAGGAATTATTTTATGTGTTGTAACTTGTGTAAGGATGTTACATAACGAGGCATGATCCAAGTAAAATTTTTCCTTGTAAAATCCATTGAACTTTGTATAGTTTTTCGCTAGCAATTTAAATACAGTTGAATGACGAAAACCCAATGTATATTAGGAGACAACTGACTATGCTAAAAATGGGGATGGTGTTATTCTTGGATGTATGTGTTTATATAAAATGGAATGGAATGTGGAAAATGATGGAATTGCCGAGAAATTACAGTCTATGGTGCATGTGACTTGTATGACCAACAAATATGCAATGTATGGATGCGATGCCTAATGCAACTTATATTTTTGTATTTTGATTTGTACGAGTATGCATGGAATTAAAATGCAATTTTTTTTTTTGTTATTTTTGATGATTTTATTGTTTTTGTTTGTTGTTTGTTTGTGAATATTTGTTTTGACCAGGCGGTTAGGGTAACCCTTGGAGATTTTGGGTGTGACCAAAGGGTGTATGGACATCTTTGGGGCATTTTGGGGTGACCAAGAGATTGTGGGAATCCTTGGAGCTTTTGGTTTGACCAAAGGGTTTATAGATACCTTTGGGGCATTTTGGGGTGACCAAGCGATTGTGGGAATCCTTGGAGCTTTTGGTTTGACCAAAGGGTTTATAGATACCTTTGGGGCATTTTGGGATGACCAAGTGATTGTGGGAATCCTTGGAGCTTTTGGGTTGACCAAAGGGTTTGTAGATACCTTTGGGGCATTTGGGGTGACCAAGAGATTATGGGAATCCTTGGAGATTTTGGGTTTACCAAAGGGTTTAAAGATACCTTTGGGCCGTTTTGGGGTGACCAAGCGATTGTGGGAATCCTTGGAGCTTTTGGTTGGACTATGGCTCTCTAAATGTGGAATGGCCTCAAATGACTAATGTTCAAGGGTTCTATTTACTTTATTCCTTCAAGAGAGGCGAGCTGGTATGTTCTAGGTTCTATTATACTATCAATCACATAAGGACCTAACCAGTTTTCCATGAACTTGTCCCTTAGATGGGATGGCAAATTAGAATTCTGTTGGTTCTATTTTAAGACCAAGTCACCAACCTGAAAGTCCATGAGGTGAACCTTCATGTTGTATGCTCTCTTAAGTCGCTCTTGATAGATACGTAAATGCTCGAGAGCATTGATGCATCATTCATCGAGCAACGTCAGTTGGTCTAACCGGGCCTACCATGTAGTTTCATCATCGATCAACTCTTACATTGATATGTGCAGTGAAGGGATTTTCAACTCAAGAGGCATGACTACCTCGGAGCCATACACCAGCAAAAATGGAGTTGCCCCAATGGGCGTCCAAATGCTAGTGTGATAAGTCCATAGGGAAAGTAGGATTTGAATATGCCAATCCTTATGACTGTCAATGACAGTATTTTTGAGGATGGCGACTAGCGTTTTGTTTGATGCTTCTGCTTGCCCATTTGCCTACGGATAATAGGGTGTTGAAAAACTATGCTGAATCTTGTACTTTGTTGTCAAAGCATGCACATATTTATTCTTGAATGACGTCCCATTATTAAAAATAATATTGGATGGAATACCAAAAAAACATATGATGTTATGCAAAATAAACTCCGCAATGCGGGTTCCAGTCGTAGAGGTTAGTGGAATTGCTTCCACCCACTTGGTGAAGTACTCTGTGTCCGTTATGATGAATGTGTGATGACCTGACAACACAAGGGAGATCTTTCCAATTAGATCGAAGCCCCACTACAAAAAATGCCAAGTCGATTGGATTGGTTGCAAGGCCTGAGAAGGTACGTGTGTCAAATTAGCATGGTGTTGACACTTCATGCACTTCTTTACATATGTGAAACAATATTGCTCTAAATATGGCCAATAATAGCCCATGCGATGAATGCACTTTGTGATGGTCATACCGTTGAAGTAGCCACCACATGTACCATCATGGGCTTGGGTTCTGGTCCAAGCAGACTCTTGCTGGTCCAAGCAACAGAGGAGGATTCCTTCATAGCTCCGACGATACAAAATGTCTCCTAACAAAACATGTTTTGCTGCTTTCTGTTTAAATGATATTTTTGCGGCTTGTGTCAATCAAAGTGGGAGGTTACCTAGCTTGAGGTAATCCCTGATGGGTGTGTACCAATCCTGTTGATTAGAAACCTCAATGGTATGAATGACCAATCCCTCTTGAATTTCATCCCTAGCAAAAACTAAGCGGGAAAGAAATTGTAAAAATAGTGTTGTGTTGCTATTAAGAGGGGTCAGGGAGAACAAGGACCCCCAGTTGGCTTGAGTCAGACAATCATGGATTTGAGAGAACCTATCCTGAGATGGTTCAATCTGTATCAGGTGGATTCTTAGCATTTGGTCAGAGCTTGCATGCTTCATCACAGATTGTGATAATTTTTTGACCTGAATGGTTGTCATTTCACCAGAAGGGTCTTGCAATATTAGTGACATCGATGGAGTGCCTCGATGTCATACCATTCAAGTTGTGCTAGGAATTTGCCCACAAGGGCTTTGTAGGCTTGTAGAACTCGACATTTACATTGGAATATCCCCTTGACTTGATTGATAATTAAAAATGAATCACCAAAGATGTTTAAACGTTTAATGTTCATGGTGATTGCTATCTGAATACCTATGAGCAAGGCTTCATATTCTACATTGTTTTTGATGCACGGGAAGTCTAATTTAAATGACAAAGGCATTGGAGCCCCTTGTGGAGTGAAGAATACAATTCCTGTGCCACCTCCTTACTCACATTTAGAACCATCGAAGAATAGGGTCATGTCAGCCTGTGACTCAAGCTCATCAGAATCTGGCGATTATGAAACATGGAAGACCCCATCATCCGATAGTTCTACAGTTAGAGGTTGATCATATTCAAGAGGAGCCTCTGCCAATTGATCGGTGATGACTTGACCTTTTATGGATTTTTTTCCAATGAATTCTATGTCAAACTCTGTCAACAACATGATCCATTTCACCGTGCGACTACTATGATAAGTACAACTCATCATGTATCGCAATGGATTCTCCTTAGACACAACATACGTCATATTTCTAAGCATGTAGTGGCATAGATATTTGGTAGCAAACACCACTGCCAAGCAGAGCTTCTCAATGTATGCATAGTTAAGTTCATAACTCGACCGGGGTGCAGCTAAGATAGTAAGTAGCCTGTTCTTTGTGTAGTTCATTTTTTTGGGATAGCATGGCGCCTAGTGCCACCTCAGTAGCTGAGATGTATAAGTAGAATGACACTCCTGGTCTAGGTGGTGCCAATATTGGTGGCGAAGCCAAGTATTGTTTGATGTTGTCAAATGCTGACTGGCACTCGTCATCCCAGTGAAATGTTACCCCCTTGTGCAATAATTTATTCATGGGTCAGCACTTGTCAGATAACTGCACTATGAAGCACTTGATTGATGCGACCTTTCCCTATAGACTTCTGAGCTGCTTGATGGTAGTTGGGAGAAGCATTTCAAGGATTTCCTTGACTTTGTGTGGGTCTACCTCTATTCGTCATTTGGAGACTATGTAACCCAAGATATTTCTAGATGTGATGCCAAATACGCACTTCTTTGGGTTTAGTCTAACTTTATGTTCCATGAGGCGATCGAGGATCTTTCTCAAGTCATCGAGATGATCTAGGCGCAAAAGAGATTTGGCCAACAAATCATCCATGTAATCCTCCAAAGTTTTGTGCATGTAATCATGGAAGATGTATGTCATGGCATGTTGGTAGGTGGCGCCAGCATTTTTAAGGCCAAAAGGCATGACCTTATAGCAAAATGTCCCCCAAGACATTGTGAACGAAATTTTTAGTTGGTCCTTAGGATTGATACAAATATGATTGTATCCTAAGAAACCATCCATGAGGGAAAGCATTTTGTGGCCCGTTGTAGCATCTACCAATGCATCGATGCTAGGCAATGGGAAATCATCCTTAGGACTTGCTTTGTTTAGATCTCAAAAATCGGTGCATATGCGAATCCTCCCATCAAGTTTTTTGACGGGCACCATGTTAGACAACCATGGTGGATAATCCACGCGTATGACAAACTATGCATCCAATAGATTTTGTAGCTCGTCTTTGACCATTAAGGCAATTGTTGGATGCATCTTACGTAGTTTTTGCTTAACTGGATTAATTTTCAGATCAAGCATTAGATTATGTGTGACTAGCTTCTAGTCTAGCCGTGACATATCTTTGTAGGACCATGCAAAAACCTCCTTCTCTTTGAGAAGGGTAATGTAGTTGGCTTGCTATTCGAAGGATAGACTTACCCCCAGCTTAATTATTTGGAAATTCATTGGATCTGAGCTGATGTCTACGTCAGTCATCTCCTCGACTGACATGTGGGATCCATCATCCAACTAGTGTGGAGTTGGGATCAAGTGGATATCATTTACTGAATTTAGATCATCACTCGAAACCTCGGGTTCCTCTTCAGCATGGAAGACATCCTGAGTCTGTCCTAGGGTGAAATGGAACATCGAACCATAAGGACAGTACTCTGATGGGGATGGCGGTGTGTAAGTGTGATCCTAGTCTATAGCATCTAAGTCTAGATGCAATGATCATGTTGTGTCAGTTGGATCATGGATGGGGGTGGTTAAGTCAATGGAGATCATGTTGATGAAATGATTGTGGTCTCCATTACTACGGGTGCAACTGCTCGGACATCCTAGATGATCTTTGTGCTCTGGATCTGGCTCTATGGGTACTGGCACAAATGGAACATCCCTATATGCAAATAAGAGGATAGGATCTACCCTAGGAACTGATGATGCTATAGGATCTTGAGGTGAAATATGCTCTTTGTGTACCTAGAGTGGCAGGTGTAGTAATTTCTATAATTGTACCTATTTTAAGTGTCACCTATGCCTAGGCCCTATGTGCAGGTGTTCAAACATGTTTTCTATGTCCAAGGGATATTGTTTTTGCATCTTCCACATGTGGTTGAGATAGGCCATCTCAGTTTCATCTTCTGAATCACTATCAAAGATCCAAATGCCTTCATTGACTCCAACGACTGTTTGCGATATATGAGGCTCATCTTGCTTGAGCAAATTAATGTGGTCCCATCGAGGTTGTTTCGCTCTCTATGGGGGGACTTGATTCTCTTGAGGTGGCATATGCTCAATTGGAGCATCCAAAGGGAACATTGTCAAGAAGCTCTCCTGACCATCATCCATGGGATGCACTTGTGAATGATTTCTATCAGACTCGAAAGAATCCCAAGGTGCTACCTCATACTCCGACTCATCTTCTGAAGACCATTATTTTTCTTGTCCATATCCCTATTGTAGATGAGTCCTTGAATTTTCTCCCTTTTCACCCAAAGGGAAAGGGTTGTTACGGTCAACAAGGTTGGTGGTTAGCAATAGGAGATAATCTCCCAATGTATATGTTGTGTTAGGATTGGCATATGGATCTAATGCCAACCCATCCTTTTTGCCTATCCCTAGGCCTTGCATTTTCTCTACCAAGATGTCTAGGGGTAGGGGGTGGTTGAACCCTACTCCTGACTTGTCATACAAAATTTGGTATCTCGGTTGGAAAAGAACACGTACTCCTTGCTCATACCGGCCCAACCCATATCCATGCCAATTGCATTGGCCAAGATATCTTAAAGCAAATTTTGGGTTGGAAAAATAGTTGACATCCTCAATAAAGGGCTCTTCATATTTGTCTTCTTACATGTAGGTTTCAATGCCATTATCCAGGCCCCCATAAAAAAAGTTTGTCTGATTGGGTGGGTGGCCCAAAGGAACCACAGAGCCGATGGGGAGGCGAGGTGTTGCTACAATGTTCCACACTAGATACTCCCCCAGGACCATGTTGGCCATCTCAATGGTGATCGTTGGCGATTAAGGGGGAGCGAATGGGAGTCCTTCCTAATTCCACTCCATGTGGGCCAAACTAGGCATCTCGACTTCCATTCGGCTAGGCATCTCTTCGATAGAGATGGTTTAGACTAGGGATGGTTCTTCTTCTAGGGGTTTCTTTCCCTTGTCCTTTGGTGTGGCCACCGTAGGTGGCATCATTGTTGAAGGACCAGATGAGGAATATGGACCCGACTGGGGACTTAATGGACTAGTCAATGGGGATGCCTACGAAATTAGACCCTGTTTAGATGGATTCAACTAAAAATCCAAATGCATTGATGGGAGGGTCGATTGCGACATGTATTGCACCATATTACAATACTTTAAGGGCTCTAAGTTTGTCGGGACTACATGCACCTGTCCTTCAAATGTATACTTTAGGCACTGATGAGCTATTGAAGGGACACACTTCATGTCCCTGATCCAAGGCCGGCCCAGCAAGATATTATAGGCCATCTCACCTTCCAAGATGTGGTACAATGTATGAATAGTCTTTTGTCCCACTTGGATGGATAGGACAATTATGCCAACCGTCGAGCATATTGCATCATTGAATGTTCGAAGAGTATAGATGGACACGATGTGAGATGTTGGCAACTTCAGATGTTTCAATGCTGCTATTGTGATGATATTACTGGATGAGCTAGTGTCCACCAACACCCTCTTATACGAAATCTTTTTGACCCATGCAATGAAGTGCAGGGGTGGATCTGCCACATCACCAGTCACTGATTTCAACTCATCGTCTCTAAAAGTGATGACTGGTTCTATACATTGTTTTACATGTCCCAAAAAGTTGTTGAAAGAGTTTGCTTCATGGGGCTGCAGCTCGATGGATTTTAATATCTCCATTAGAGCCTCCTGATGGGGTGTTTATTTTTGAATGAGCTCGTATATGGAGAGCCTAATCGACATGGTCCTTAGACTTTGGGTAAGTCTAGTCTGAATCATGGCCACTGGTCTAGGTGGGGGAGATTGTGTAGTGTGGTATTGAGGTTGTGACGTCGATGGAACCTCTCTTGTGGCTGCCACGGGGGCAGCTCCTGGGTACCTCTTGTTCCTAGTCACTATGCTTATCATCCCCACATACCCCTGCATGGGGCAATTCTGTTGCACCTCATTGAATTGAAGGGGTTTTGTCTATGCATCATGGGAAGGTAGGGGGTCTCTAAAGACTCCAATATGTTGGTTTTTTGGTGCTATAGTGTTGTCCACTGCCAACGTCTTGTTGTCGATTAGGTCTTGCACCAAGCATTTAAACTTCCAACATGCATTAAGGTCATGTCCCTTCCATCTGTGGAACCTATAGTACAAGTCATCCTGGTACACCTTAGGCTTGGGCGCATTGGGGTCTATGGTTGGAATCTCTGGTAGGTTGATCAAGTTTGCCGCTGACAAGCTATCAAATAGGGAGTCCCTAGACTCTGTGTAAGGTGTGAATTATCACCTAGGACGACACTGTTGATTTTTTTCCTACCTCTATTTTTCTCTATCATAACTGTTAAGAGGCACCACCTGATAGTTAGCCTTTTGAGGCTATGTTGCTTGTGTAGGCTTAGGGACGTTTATAGCAACTTGATTGACCACAATGGGTTTCTGTTGCATGGTCCCTGTTTTAGTGTTCTTAGGCCATTCTTTCTTCTTTGGCTTGGCAATCTTGCCATCCTGTATCTTGATCTCCTCGATGATTCTGGCTTGTGCTAGAGCTTCCTCAAGAGTGGCATATTTTTGTAGCTGCAATAGCATGAAGATCAATCTCAAACAACTCTTTGAGAAAATTTGGGTTAGGTTGGACATGGGAGGGAGGTAGGGCAGTTTTGAAAGCAACGTCCTCCATCGGTTCCCATATGCCACCATGGTTTCTTTGTTATACTACCTAAGGCTAGCTAAGTCACTTAGTGATGCCTTTTTCTTGGTTTTGAAGGTAAAGCATTCGAGGAACGCGTCCACTAGCTGATCCAAATTACTGATGCTATGTTTTGGCAACTGAGTGAACCAATCCGAGGCAGGGCCTGCGAATGTGGTTATAAATGTTCTTAACAACAAAGCATCATTATATTGAATGCCAAAGCACTAGCTCAAGGATCTAGTCACGTGCTCTTGGACATCCTCCTTCCATCTAAAAAGTGCCAACTGGGGCAGTTTAAAGTGTTCAGGGTATGGAGGTGTTGGCACTGATGGATGCACAGGATGACTACAAAGTTGGTGTAAAGTAGTCTTTTGGGGCCCAGAAGTCTTGGTATCCATAGACTCTAAGCACTCTAGTAGCTCTTTATATGCATCAAAATATTTGATCTCTTCCTCCTTGGTTGGCTCCCGTTGTAGGTTGCAGGGAACTTGAGGCCTATGGAGGGGTGGCCAGATAGCAATCCCTCTGCCTTGGTATGGTGTTTCAGCCTGCTCTTCTTCTTGTTCATACTCCTCATAGGCTACTTGAGGAGTGCATGGGCTAGAACTATAAACATGGGTGGGACCCCACGAAGGGTGCCCATCATTGTTTCTGGGAGTGGCCTCCCGCTTAGGTCTAGGAGGTCTCGAAGGCAAATTTTGGTGAGGTCATGGAAACCTGTCTCGCACCAGGGGATTGTGCCTCTCATATACTTCTACCTTATGCGCACGATGGTTTGGGACCTTCTTAGGCATAGTTTTATGAAGAAATGTGACTGTATGATGCTGAATGCGCTCTTTGCTAAGGCATTATAGATGCTCTAACTGTTCTTGATCTTGCCTAAGCTGCATGATTTATGCTTGGTGGGTGACATGTTTGGCAAACACCAAGTCAATTTGTTTCGTTGTCTCTTGTTTAGGAAGCCTAGATGCCTCTCCTACATGTCTATCTCGATCATGGTGATTCGAGATCCCTATGGGTTGCTTTCCTCTATCGAGGTTAGCGACATTCACCTAAGGCTCTGGACTCGATATGTGATCCTGATACATAGTAGGTGTGGAGGTGCATCACTCCTGAACTATGTAATGCTCTTGAGGAACATAATGTTCTTCCTCGTAATGCCCTTCGTATGCGTGAAAGGTGTGGGTAGAATTGTCTCGCCCTATCTGGAGAGCCTCATGCTCTAGATTTGGTCTACTATTTCTAATAGTAATACGTGGTAAAGGAGGGATGATGAAATCAACTGGACCATACTTATGGACCCTATGTTGCTCTAGCACTTCATCACTAGGCCATTCATAACGAGCGTCTAAGGGAGACCTCCTGTCTATGTTGAGTGCTACATGTAGGTTCTCCTCTTGAAAGGATCTATGCTGACTGGGAGTGCCTCTCAAAGAGGTGCCTCTATAGTCCTGTTCTATAATGGCATGATGTGGACTATCTTGTGTCAGGCCACCAAGGCGGGATGACCAAATCCTTAGGACTATATCAGAGGTGACTTGTCCCCCTTTTTACACTTTTTGTAGTGCTTGCCCGTGATTGGGCTCAGCTACAAGTGTACACCATGGTGATGCTTACCTAAATATGCATAGATTTTTATGCTACACTAAACAAAAAATATCACACACATGCAAAAGCGATGATTATCTCGTTTAAAGATTAAAAGTGTGCCCTAAATCTGGTTTAGTGTGTTTTGATTTTTTTGTTTTGCAAGCTTTTGTAAAGAACATTTAAATGTAGTATGATGGCTCTTGTGACTCCCAAAAATGGTCGCCCCTTCGATATACCATTGCCAGGTCGATATACCAACCTCTCTATATACCCGCCCTTACGTGAGGGAACTATTGGTACGTGAGAGCATATGGTACATGGAACATAGGCAGTACAGAATGGGAATCACTTTGTTTATAACACCTACCATAGAAGACTTATCCTCATGCACTGGGAATCACCCCAACTACACTTGGTCAACTTTTGTCAGGATTTACATCTAGCAATAGTCACAATTGGGGTTATGTATGCAATATCTCAAGCCAAGGTGGTAATGAAATTCACCGTTGGTCTTGCTCAAGGGTTGTGGTTTTACAACCAACTCCTTGTTGTTTTAAATTACCACGTGGTGTATGGGGTTCTTTTTAAGTTGCATAAATGAAGAAAAAAAGCATTCAAACTCTCCTATGCAAGCAAATAACCAGAGAACAGAAAGCAAAATTTTGACAGAAGGTGTTTAAGACCTCTACCTTTTCTCTACCCAAATCGGATGTCTTTGAATTTTTGCTCTGAAATTGCATAGAGAGATATTCATCCCAAGGTGAGATGAATAACAGATCTGTATTCATTCTAGGGTAGGATGAATTCCTATTCGTCCTTGGATAAGACAAATTCCAGCTCTATACTCGTCATCGACTAAAATGAACAGCAGTACAGGGTTTGAAAACTTGGTACCTGTAAGCAAAAACAAGCAACTTTGATCAAAAAATTAATCTTAAAAATTAAGGGACAGAAGTCCCACCGTGATCGCCACTGAAAGCATGAGGATACAAAAACAAAAATGAAAGTGCCAAGCGTGGTGCGTATAAAACCAAACTTAACACCAAAAGCCTATATATTGAAAAATGCATGAAAGGAAAGAGCATGAACGAATCGACAGAAGATAAAAGCAATATGGAATATGGTCCTATTTATTTATGTGCTTTTAAAGCAGTGTTACAATATGTCTCCTTACTTTTTAGGGGATAAGAACGTTAAATATGTTTTTGATCACATCCATGGATAACAATATTTCTTTCGCGTGCCCACATGTAAGATGGGCGGACCAAAACTTCACCACCACTTGTGTATATGAATGTTGACTCTTTACTACTCCTCTCATTTTGGAAACCTACGTTCAAGGAAATAGAAAAGATCAATAGCACCTGCAGATAGAATAAAACATGTATTTCCCAAGGCCTACTGTTAGTGTATGCATGAAAATATTAAAACGATAACCAAATGACCTTAGATTGACTTAAAAAATTAAAAAAAGAATGAATATGTTACCAGGAGGTCACTGTAAAAGGAACAGTGTAGAAATTCCTCACAAATTTGTATTCGCTCCGAGGCGGGACGAATAGACCTACAATAAATTATCAGAAAGCACCCGCTTCAATGTCCTATCCAAAAAGATCCAAATGACCTATAAAGTTGGGGTTAGCTAATTGGGGGTGTTTTGGGAAGACCCAGAAGGTCATATTTCTCCAATTTGGCCTCTATCACCTAGATTTTTCTGGTTCCATCTGCAAGTTAGTAAAGGCAGGAAATGATAAAAACTTGGTCAAAAATGCTTAGAATGAAATGAAATTTAAACTACAGCCTATTTAAATAACCTAGAATAATATGAAAAATAAAAATCAGAGAAATAGATCATAGATTTCTAATCTCTCTACGGTGGGGCGATTAGGGTTGCGACAGCTTGGGGGGCACCCGAGGGCAGGACGTCCACCATTTGGGAATTTTTTTAAGGACCAATCCACTTGGGATGGGTCCAAAACTTCTTATGGGGTGTTTTCAAAAAATTTTGTGGAATATTATGGCCAAATGTTTGGGTTTGGGTCTAGAATGTGCCTCCAATAATCACCCAATAACCTCCCTCCAAAAGAGAGATCAAGGATGTGAAAGCACAAAAAATGGGTGAGGATATATTTTAGCAGCACTTCGTTGCTCCAAAATCTCCTCTCTATGTCCTTTTGGGTAAGAAGACTCACCAATTTATAGAACTAGGGTCTCTTTGTTTGAATGCGCATGCGAGGGCGCCACTTGAGTTGATTGTCCTATTTTGAGAGAAAATATTATTCCCTGATTTAGAGTCTCCTTGCATGAGGTCTCTAAAATAAATACATGCATGACTGAAGTCTTTATTCTTGATTTTGAAGCCGTTCCTCGCAATTGCATGTCCTGAAGTTGCAGTTAACTAGTGGACCTATCGAGGTTTGACTTTTTTCCAGTGAAACCTGCTATTTGCCTCCCCCTGGGGTGAATGTTGCTATTCATCCCTGGGTGGGGCAAATACCAGTTTGTATTCGTCCTAGGTTGGGGTGAGTAGGGAGCAAAGTGCCAAATGGTGCCAAATTGACTCTTGACCTTCCAAATTGTTGTTGGGAGTGGTTAGGACCACTATTTAACCTCTGGAGGCTGCCCTAGGGGTTGTGTGTGTCAATGTGATCGATTCTTGTTGTCCCATAATTGAATTGGTGTTGTTTTGGTGTCTACAAATATTTACATATTTCTATGTTTTTTTTTAATAGAAAATCAACAACTATAATATTAAAAAAAAAGAGTAATACAAAATAGACCGAAGGCAGAGTACTTGAAATAAGATCAATACTAAGAGCCTACCAAACTACACAAAATTTCTTAAAAGTACTCTAAGTACATATATCACTAGTATTATACAAAATAACATATTTATTTTGAAACATATTTATACAATGCTGGAATAATTTAAAATAAAAATCACCAAAGTTTCTGTATCCGTCCACAGTGTTGCTTTTCACACTATGATTATGCTCCTGGAAAGTCTGAATAAAGTGTTTGAAAATATCCTTAAAGCAAAGCACGGACCTGACAAGTTGTAAAGAGATTTTGAAAACTGTGAGCCTCCTAAGAGACCCAGTAAGAATCCTCTGATTATCCTAAAAAATATCCATATTTCTAGCCAACCAAATATACGATAAAACTTCAGTCGAAAGAAATAACCAAAAATTATTATAACATCACTACATAGTAGTAATATAGCCAAGCAATATATGATGCCTGAAAATATTATCATTATTATTCTAGCTTGAAATATTAGAGCAAAATAATGACTAAATTTATTTAGCAAAAAAGTAATAAAAAAATATATGCTTGATAGTATCAGGAACTCTACATAAAGTGCAGCTCATTGGTGATTGAGGATATTTACATACAGGAAGCCTTTGAAGAAGTAATAACCAACGAAAACATGCCTTTTTAGGCTCAAGAAATATGGACCAAATATGCTACAAAATGTTATGCCCATGATTAGTGAAGACTTCCATAGATCAACTGTTATCAATATGGAGTAAAATATCATTAGTATCAGTGAGCAAATTATAAATAATTTTTGGCTTTATTTTGAACAATTGTGTGCCATCATGCCACTGAATCTTGCCATAAAAAAATTTATCATCATCAATAAATATAGGACTGCTTAATTACAAAAATGAGGCTCAAAGTAAAGAGTATGTCCTCCATTGAGAGCGAGAAATATCATACTGAATACTAAGAGAGTCCCAATATATAAGACATCCATTTTCAATAATATAAGCAAATGATACAATGCCATGCACCCATTTTTTTGCAAAACAACCTTGAGTAACAGCAAGCAGCTTATTATTATGAGAAAGATTCCACCATATGGAACTGTGCAAGAAGAAAGTATTTTGAGAATCAACAATAGATAGTAAACCTCTAACATTCTCCCAAGCCTTCCAAAGGCTCTTGAAAACTACTGACCCAACAGGAAGAACCGAAAACTTACAAAAAGGGATATCAATCATATGAAAATCGTTCCAAGAATGAGCTTTTTTAGGAACAACCTTAGTAATATTATGCTTGAGAAGAACTTTCTATGGCTCATTATCATTAATACAATTCACTATCCACTTGATGGCTAAGGACATACCTTGAACATCCAGATTTTTCAACCCAAGGCCACAAGTATATTTATTAAAAGTGCACCAATTCCACATTACCTTATGCTTTTTTATCTTTGTATTACCATTGACCCATAAAAAAGTCCGTATATGTTTATGAATATCATTACTTTGATATGAACATAATGACCAAGTTGAAGCAAAATAGATAGAGTAATCATAAAATATTTTTTGACAGACTTGAAATCTACCAACAATAGATAACTGCTTATTATTCCATTTATTAAATTTATTAATAATCCTTTCTTTAACCCATAACCACATATCCTTAAGGCAAGGGTCAATGGATAAAGGAATGCCAAGATAATGAATCTATTTGGAGGTACCTCCCCATTGAATATCAAACTTGGATAACCAAGGAGGAGCAACAAAATCCCAAGTAATATAGATTTCGACATAGCAATTTTAGCTCCTGAAGCATTGCAAAAGCAAGCGAGCTTTGAAAAAAAGAATCAAAATTTTCCTCAACCAGATTAAAAAAACTAAGGTATCATCAGTAAAATGAATATTAATAAGTTCTTTATCATTAGGCAGACTAATTCCTTGATTAGCATGACTGATTGAGCTCTCTCTTAACAAATAATACAAGGCATTAGTAGCAATAACAAATAAAGCAGGAGCTAAGAGACAACCTTGACGTATAGATCTCTGAAGCAAGATAGGATCAGAAAGAGACCCATTAACCTCAAAAAAAGTAGCTACATTAGTAAGAAGCACCTTAACCATTTTGCAAAATAGAGGAGGGAAGCCAAAGGCCTCAAGAACCATGAGAATATAGTTCCATTCAATTTTATCGTATGCCTTTTCAAAATCCAATAAAAGCATGCCTGCATTTTATCCAGAGCATTTAGCCCAATATACGACTTCCCAACTAGTGATCAAATTTTCCAAGATATATCTTCCTTTTATAAAACCTATTTGAATTGAATTAATAAACTTAGGTAGACAATTTGCAACCCTAAAAGCCAATTTTTTTTCAAATATTTTATATGAAACATTTAACAATGTTATTGGTCTCAAATTTTTGACTAAAGTTTTATCACCACCCTTAGGCAAAAGTATTATGATACCAGTATTAATATTTCTGCCCAAGGAACCATGAAGAATGGCCTCAGAGTAAGCCTGATACAAATCATCACTGATTCAATGAAAATTTTTCTTATAAAATTCTATAAAGAGCCCATCAGGTCCAGGGGCCTTGTCATTGTTAATATACTGAATAGACTTGATGATTTCTTCTTTAGTAATCAGAGCATCTAAAATAAGAGCTTCCTGATCAGAAATTTTATGAGGAATAAGAGAACAACAAAATTTTCTATCATCAATTCTAGCTTTGTTATCCTCAGAAGTGAACAAATATTTATAAAACTTATAGAAATTTTTTTTATAGTGTCAGGATCACATATCAAATCCTTTTAATTTCATATTACATCAATTTTCTCTATCATACCCTTCTCTTTAAGGAATTTGACGAAACATTTGGAATATTTATCTCCTAAATGGAGCTAATTAAGTCTGGACTGAACTCTCTGACCTTGAATTCTTTTCATCTGTAATTGTCTCAAATTATTATTGATGGAAATGAGCTCTTCCTACAAAGTAATTTTACTTAGATTATTTTTTAGATTAAATTCAAGAAAACACAACCTTGACTGCAAAGAATGTTCCAGATTTCTAGAATCTAAAGCTCATTGTTTGCCTATTGTTTGGAAAATTTTCTTCCTTTGAACATTGAGGTTCCATATATCAATAGCATTCCACAATTTGAACATCCAACGGTTAACTTCTCTTAAAGTAAAAACAACATCAATGCAATTTGTAGCCTCTAATAAGGAAGTATACAAATGAAATTTCCAAGAAGGACAATGATGATGCATAGGTTCACCCTGAAGTCTTATATGAGCTTGAATAGGATAATGGTCAAAGAAAATGTTAGGTGTGACCACAAATCTATTACCATTTGAGATAGGAGCAAACTGAAATAAATAATTTGAAGCATAAAATCTATCTAGACGATAGTAAATTTGGTTTTCATCATTTTCATATTACACCAAGTATACCAAGGGCCATTATGATGAAATTTATGGCCTTCCAAAGGATCTATCAGTTGAAAAAATGATTTCATTCTCATCCAATGATGAAATTCATCACCTATCCATTCTACATTCAAACCCCCACTTTTGTCATCCTATGATTCAACCATATTAAAATCACCATAGATAATCCATGGTATATTAGGAAGACTTAAAAATCATTGCCACAAAAGACTCATTTCTTTGTGATCATTAGGTGCATAAACAAAACAAACACCAAATTTAGTGTTATTCATATCAATTATCACCCAGACAACTTTATTGCAAGGGGAACAACCATACTCAATAACCTTAGAAGACCAAAAGGGGGATAAAAAAATCACAACACCCCCCCTTCCAGGACTATCATTAGTTCAAAAAGGAGTAGCTTCCTTCCATATGAATTTAGAGCAATATCCAAAAGCATATTGGTCATTTTCACTTCTTGCAAAAATAGACAGTCAAGTTTTCTAATCGATTGAATATAAGATCTAATAGAATACTTCCTGTCAGGGGATTCTAAACCCCTAACATTCCAACCGAGACACTTAAAAATCATTGTCAGAATTAGAAGAGTTATGTCTACTTCTGGCAAGCTCTTTGGCAACTTTGATAGTTTTACCCTTGTAAAATGGTACAACTCTTCTACGTTTCTTCTTTGCCACTAAAGACCAATTATTTTCTTGATTTTCAACAATATTACTAACAATACATTCTACAATATGAGAATTCAGCTCAATAGAGGAAAAGGTGTTCACATCATAGGTATCGTCGTTTGGATAATCTCCGGTTGTTGCAACTACCTTAGTAGTTTTCCTATAGTTTGATTCCCTTTTATTAATTGTAGCAAGGGCCAATTCCTGGGCATTTAATATATGACCAATCACAATATTATTATCATGGTTTGAGTAATTATTCTAGCCTTTAGTATGAAAAAAATTAAGAGATTCAATAGTAATATGTTTATCATTCTTATGAGAAAGAATATCATAAAAGGATTTAAGATTATCAACCAAACAACCATTAACAACATGAATAGGATCAAAATCTTGCAAAACATATTCAACATTATCAATTTTAGTATTTCCATATTTTGAGATTTTAGTATTAATGAAAGTAACCACATAGTTTCCTGGGTCACTATGAATATCTACACCAACATGGGGATGAGCACCTTGAAGCATATCGGGTGCAAAAATAAAGCTAGACTGCAGCATAACAATATTCATCTGGTTAACCATACCAGAAACATAAGAGTCATTACCCACATGAGAATCATCATTGTTCATGTTAACAGAGTAGTTATTTACAATAGAACTATCTGTAGGAGAATCCACCATGGTACACTCAAGCGAAGGGGAAGAACCATCAACCACCAATGAGCTCGAAGCACCAAACCCACAGAGAGAAACCGGGATACTAGGGTTACTAGCATTCACAGAAGGCGGAGAGAACAAGACTTTTACTCGAGATTTATTAACCAGAGGACAATTTCTTCTAACATGACCTTTTTTACAAAGAAAACAAACATTCATACCCCCAAAAACTCTAGTTTGCATGAAATACAAAAATTACCACAGTCAATTTCTATTTCATCTAAAAAATCAATCCCAGGAAAAAAAGAAACCAAAAACCTAGCGTCCATATGAGAAAGCAACGCCTTATATTCCTTCATTATTAAGGTTTTACCAAACTGAGCTAAGAGCTATGGTAAAAACGCCCACAAAATTGGAGGAACATTTTTAACCGTGACCCATTTGGGATAAGAAACAACCAAAATTTCTTCATGCAACACATCTGGCGACCAAGCAATAGCTCTGAAAATAGATTTACCAACATTCCAAAATTGTACTTCCAAAACCCTAGCCTGCATTTGATTTGTTTTAAACAGAAATAGAAAAAGTCATTTTTGTATCATTTGACAGAAAGGCAACTGAATGCCCAGCTGTTTTCCCTAGACATTCAACAACCATTCATCAAGAAATATTCTAGAAGGTAAAACATTGATATCTAAAGAGACAAAGAAAACCACTACAATTTTAAGCCTATCGCATTCCTTGTTCAACGCAGTAAACATTTCATTGTTAGGTGTAAGAACGACTTTGTAAAAAGAATCAGAAAGATTCTTATCTTTAACAGTGAAAATGACTTCACGTAGGACCTTAGTCTTAGACCCAAAACAAAGGATATCCTTAAATGATTTTTTTTGTCCCTCTTCATGAATGCAATGCTCCATCATTAAACCCTCAAGCTGTACCTTCTCGCAATATCAAATACCTCAACATATTTATGTGGTAGAATTTAGTTCCACTTTAATACCTTTTCTGTTTCTTTACTCTTATTTGTATAACTTAACCTTTTAAAAAAAATTAACTAAAAATATCTTTTAATTATAGCCGTCAATCTTTATACTAATTCGTAACTTTTCCTTTCAAAACTTAAAACCATTCCAGTTTCGGAGCCTTGGAAAATGAATGACTTTGCTCTTGCTTTCGAGCGTTGCTTTCGAGCGAGGGTAGTTGATCTTTCCTTTCCTTAAGTGAAACCACTCTATTTTCACGGTGATGTTGAATAATTAACCACTATGAGTTTCGTCAAATGTAAGTGGCTGAAATTTCATTTTCATTATTGAGAGCCAATCTCCTTTTGAATTGTTTAAACAGTTGATAATACTAATTTATACTTTACCTTTTTCCTCCGGAAAATTAAGTTCAACCATTCAATGTTGTTACTATTCAAGTACTGCCTAATTAAATGATGAGCAAATAGCCGTCGCCAATCTTTACATTAATTCATGATTTGGCTTTTTCTTTAAAGTGTAGCTGAAAGTCCCTCTCCTCCAACTATTGGAGGAGGCCAATCATTACAACTGTGTATCAAAGATATGGGACAAATTATAATTATTATATATTTTTTTTTCGAAATTTGTGTTTAAAGTTTTTTGTAAGAACATCTTGGCATTTTTTTTCCCAAATTTTAATTGTTAAAAAATAAATTATTTAGCATTTAAATTTTATCAAGTGTTAAATATATTATATCATCCATATTCTTTTGTGTTTTTTATATAAGTAAATATAAAATTACTTTTATTATTATATTTGTATATTTTGATATACAAATATGGAACAAATCATAATTATTATATATATTTTTTCTAAATTTGTGTTTAAAGTTTTTGTAAGGATATCTTGGCTTTTTTTTTTTCAAATTTTAATTGTTAAAAAAAAAAAAATTATTTAGCATTTAAATTTTATTAAGTGTTAAATATATTATATCATCCATATTTTTTTGTGTTTATTATATAAGTAAATATAAAATTACTTTTATTATTATATTTGTATATTTTGATTATTTAAGTTTGTCCTAGTTTTCTTTGATAATATTTTGATATACAATAAATATTGGAAGGATCATGTAGTGTATGTTGACAAACTCCTTCATCTATTACAAAAGAAAAAAGTCTTTGTTAAAAGATCCAAATGTGAGGTAGAATATTTGGTACATATAGTATCTCATGAAGGAGTCAAGGTAGATCCTTATAAAATCAAGGCTATTTAAGATTGGCCTTCACCCAAATTCCTTTAGAAACTTCAAGGATTTCTGGGAATCAAAGGTTATTACAAAACAATTATCTGCAACTATGGAAATATGGTGGCACCTCTCACTACTCTTACCAAAAAGGATGCTTTTATTTGGACTGTAATTGCTTCTCAGGATTGCCAATCCTTCAAAGAGGCTATGTGTTCCACTTTTGTTTTGTCCACTCCTGATTTTAGCAAGCCTTTTCTCATTGAGTGTGATGAATCTCACATAGGTATTGGAGTTATTTTAATGGAAGATGGCCACCCATTAGCTTTTGAATATAAGCAAATATCTAGCAAGAATTTAGGATGATCTACTTATGAGAAGGAAATATTAGCTATTTTACATGCCATAGAGAAATTAAGGTATTATTTATTAAGTATTAATTTCATCATAAAGACAAACCAGAGTAGCCTAAAGCATTTCCTAGAGCAATGTCTCTCATGTCCTGAACAAAATAAATGGATGACCAGACTTTTGGGTTATGATTTTGTCTATGAGTATAATAAAGGTAAGAAAAATGTGGTATTTGATGCTTTCTCTCATCAATACAAATATGATGTGGTTATTAATGTCATATTGTGTCTTTGTCCACAATGGCTTATTCAACTTCAATAAGAATGGATTTTTGATTTAGAGACTGCTAAAATCATTCAAGGATTACAATCAAGATCCTCATTGCATTATTATTTCTCATATTCATATGGAATTCTTTGTAAAAAAGATCGCATCTATCTTCCTCAATATTCAAATATTTAGTCAATGGTTCTTCAAGATTTACATGCATATCCTCTAGAATAACACTCAGGATTCTTGAAAATATACTAGCGGATGAAGCAATCATTTTATTGGAAAGGTTTAAAATTATATGTCAAGACATTTGCGGTTGAGTGTGAGGTATGTCAATGTAACAAAGGGGAAATAGTTAAATCTCCTAGGTTATTGCAACCCTTACCTATCCCTAACTGCTAGTGGGAGCACTTATCCATGGATTTTATTGAGGGTCTTCCCAAATCAAAGGGTAAAACAATTATCTTTGTGGTTTTTTATCTCATATTCTCTTTGGATCAAGGAACCATCCTCTAATATTATCTCCCTATTTTTTTTGAGCTTTTATGTTTGAGATTGTAAAGGTGGAAGAATTTTATGTTTTGGTCCCGCTCTCTTAACCAACGTGCTCTAGATTTCTACCTCTAGAAAACTTCCTTCTTTGACAAAACATTGTGATATTCACTAAGAAAATTATTCTTTATTCTCAATGTGTTGAGATCTTCCTTAGGATTGTATCTTGTTCTCTAGGTCTTGGATCTGAGTCAATAACTATTTTGTTATTCAAGATATTGCCAAACATATCTTTATTGCAATATCTCAAATTTCTCTTGAGGTTTCTAATTTTTTTACAACTACAAAAATTCTTGTCCCCCTAATATCAAAATTCCACCATTCCTTTACTTTTTTCTTAAATTGAGTTTGTTTAAGCCACATTAAATCGAATCTAAAAGGAGGGTTTTTGATCTAGATCTAATGACCATATCTAGGCTCAATGGGCTATGATTGGAGCTAACCTTAGGGAGGGTTGAAAGAACTGAGTTGCTAAAATTTTTATACCAATATTGTGAGGCTATAATCATATCCAATATTATCTAAATTAGCCTTTATCATATCTTCCTATTGGACCAAGTGTAATTACTTCTGTTGAGTTCAATACATATTAGGTCTATTTGTGTAATGAAATATAGTAGATCCTTCAAGCCATACTTGTATATTTCATAACTTCCTCTCTTCTCACTAGGTAGTAGGAGGTGTTAAAATCCCCAGATACTACCCATGAGAGGGATAAATCCCTATGCATATCTTTCAAATCTCTCCATAACCTCCTTCTCGTAACTAAATTAGGAGTGTTAAAAATTGTAATGATCCTATTTGATCTATTTTTTCATAAAAACATATAAAACATATCTATTTTTTCGTTGGATGCATATTCCTTCCACTCTTTTTGGATCCCAAAGTGTCCACACACAACCTAAATCTCTATTAGCTCCACTTTTTGCTCCTTTTACTTGTCTCCACACATTATCTCAATTCTCAATATGTTTTTGAGTCTACCTTCATGTCTTGAAAGAGAAAAATATCTCGATTGTTCATTTTTTTAAGCTCTTAATAACTCTTTACTTATTGGGGGCATTCATCCCCCTTACATTCTAGCATATGATATTCATATGTTGCTATGAATGAGGTTGTGACCTTCGCTTAAGTTCAAAAAAAAATTGGTGTCATTGGCAATCTCTTCCATTGTTTCTTTAATTCTCACCTCTGTATTCGAAAGTATTCCCACTTTGGTTTCATCACCTAGATCTTCATTCTTCCTTGCATTACATACTTTTCTCATCTTAGGGGTTTCCTCTTACTATATTCCTCTATAGATTTATCTTTGAATTGGATTGCTTCTTCTTCTTACATTTTGTCCTTGATTATATTTGGATTCACTTTTTTACCTTTATTTCTCTTGTAGACCTTTGACCATCTATATTTTTATCCCCTATTTGGTCTTCATTCCAAATATCCTTCTATTGTCTCTAGAATTCCCTTATCTAGTACAACTTCCTTTGCATTATTTGTGACATACTACCTTGTTCCAGAGGGGCCTCCCTATGCTCAAAGTTTTCCTTGGATTTAATATTTATTTTTTACTTATCTTCTATTACTTGTTCCTAGATACCTTCATCGTTTTGAGGTTGTATTTGGATCACCTAATCAATATTTATTGGACAATCATCCTAAACTATTTTATTTATACCTAGTTGGGGTTCCATTAGTTTTTCCATGTTAGGTTTTGCATTGTTGTCTATGTCCACTTCTTAAACATTGATTTTTTTTTTGATGTCTTAAAAGCCTCAAATCTCCCCTCTTTGATTTTGGGTTTTTGTAGACTTATAGCTTTGGTATTTTATTTGGGAGTTATTATCCTCTCTTTTTTTCCATACTTTCATAGATTTTTTTACCTCAGGGAATGATTTCTCCATATGACCAAACTTTTTACATATGGAGCATGAAACTAGAGGATTTTCATATCTGATCACTTGGTCCTATGTTATCATGTCTAAGACTAACCTTATTAAGTATAAAAATAGTTTTCCTAGGTTAACATTTACACAAAACCTCACATGAATCAATCTTGTTCTTACAAATGTAGTTGGATCCATAAATATGAGAGTACCAATGGCCCTCAAAATCCTATCTAAGATGATTCTATCCCAAAAATTAGGCATTAAGCTAGGTACTCTTACCCACACAAGGGCTATATTTATGAATTTATTATATGGGTCAAAAATGTAATCGAACTAAATTATACGCACCATGAGTTGTTGTCAAGACCATGAGTTTGGATGCGATGCAATGTTTTCCTTGTTCAATGCAAATATCAAAACAAGAATCCACACTCTTCAGATTTTCTTTCATAATATTCAACCATGACCATGCTCGCAGGTCAAAATGCTTCTACAAAACCTCTAGGGCTTGTTGTCCATTTAGCACCATCAAAATACCCACCCCATGGTCTTGTCTTGGATCCTATAAACCTTGGTTCCCAATGCTAGTCTCCTTATCACCTTCTTCCATATTTTGCATCACCCAAATTTGACATATAATATTTTTTTCTTATCATATTTTTCACATGCTTTACCTCATATTTACACAATTTAGAGCAATATAAATTGATATTAGGTAAATATTGATCCATGGGCAAGTACATTCGTTAATAATCAATATGTAGACAAAAGACCAGATCATATTATTAGAATTACCCAATAATGTTCTACATTTCTTCAAATATTGAAAAACCAATAACATTTTAAGAATCCATAAACATCTATAAATTCAATCAATAAACTCTCATCACTTTAATTTTAATTGAAATCCATTTATATCCATTGGATTTTTTATATTCATTTCACTTTCATTCCACTTTATATCTATTTTATTTCCATTGGAATTTTTCCGTCTTATTTTCATTGGATGGATATATTTTATTTTCATCATCACCTATACCATATGTTTTATCTAATTCTATTTTATACTCTAGTTTGTCCATTTATAGTTTTCTAATTTTTTTTAGTCTAGTGTTTTTAAGCCAATTGTATGTTAGTAAAATGTAAAGTTTAATCATCTATAAATAGAAAAGTAGGTAAGATAATCAAGTTCATTTACTATAGCAAGATATTTTCTATGAGAAAAATAAATAATAATCTTATGAGCTATTCTAAAATATGTTGCCTATTTTGAATGATTCTAATAATCTTATGAGTTGTTCTATTTGTAGAGTTCCTAATTTTTTTGAGCATATATTTTTTGATTGCTTTTTTGCTCGTGAAATTTGGCACATGTTCTTGTATAATATGCAAGGATGGAATATTCATGATACTGTGACTAGACAACATATTTTACTAGAAGACAAAAAGACTATTGCTGCAGACTTGAGTATTTTGATTATCAATTAAC
>JAQPPZ010014046.1:0-68848 GCA_028583015.1 Wollemia nobilis
CGTATTTTGTCCTACCTAGATTGGCGAGAAAAATTGTCTTGGTGTCGAGCATATCACATCGTTGAATGCTCGTAGTGTGTATGTGGAAGCCATGATATGAGAGGCTGGCTGCTTCAGATGTTTTAATGCTATAGTGGTAATTATGTTACTGGACAAGCCAGTATCTACCAACACTCTCTTGTACGGGATCCCGTTGACCCGCATGATAACATGCAAGGGTGGATCTGCCATGTCATTCAATACTGTTTTAACCTCATCTTCTCTAAAGGTAATGACCTACTCCATACATCATTTTACATGTCCCACAAAATTATTGAAGGAATTTGCTTCATGAGGCTGCAACTTGATGGCTTTCAAAATTTCCATGAGAGCTTCCCTATGGGGTGCTGACTATTGTATAAGCTCATAAATGGAAAGCCTGGCCGATGTGGTCCTCAAACTCTGTGTGAGTTTGGTCCATATCGTGACCTCGGGTCTAGGTGGAGGCAACTATATAGAGGGCTGTTGAGGTTGCGACATTTTTGGAACTTCTCTTGTGGCTGCTGCGGGGGAAACTCCTGGGTACTTTTTGTTCCTGGTCACTATGTTGATCATTCCCACAAATCCTTGAATGGGGAGATTTTGTCGCACCTCATTGACCTAAAGAGTTTTTTCCTGTGTCTTGTGGGCAAGCAAAGGGTCCTTGAAAACCCCCATCTTTTGATTATTTGGCGCTATGGGGTTGTCCATTGCCAATGTTTTATTATCGATCAAATCTTGTATTAATCCCTTGAATTTCCAACATCCATTCAGGTCATGTCCCCTTCACCTATGGAACCTACAATATAAATCCTCTTAGTATCCCTTAGGCTTGGGAGTGTTGGGATCTATGGTTTGGATTTCTAGAAGGGTGACTAAATTTTCTGCTGATAAGCGATCAAATAAGGAGTCCCTAGACTCCGTATAAGGGGTGAATTGTCGCCTAGGGCGACACTGCTAATTTTGCTCCTATTTTTTATTTTCTTTTTCATAATTAGGAGGCACTGCCTGATAATTAGCCTTTTGAAGCTGCATTTCTTGCATAGGCTTGGGAACATTTATCGCAACTTGATTAACCGCAGCGGGTTTTAGTTGCGTAGTCTCGGTCTTAGTGTTTTTGTTCCACTCTTTCTTTTTAGGCTTGGCAATTTTGCCTTCCTATATTTTGATCTCTTCTATAACTTTGGCTTGTGCCAAAGCTTCTTCTAGGCTGGTGTATTGCTATAGCTGTAAAAGCCCAGAGATCGATCTCAGACAACTCCGTGTAAACATTTGTGTGAGGTCAGACATATGGGGAAGGTAAGGTAGCTTAGAAAGCAGAGCCCTCCATCGATTCCCGTATGCCACCATTGTATCTTTCTCATATTGCCTAAGGCTGGCTAGATAACTCAATGATGCCTTCTTCTTGGTGTTGAAGGCAAAGCATTCAAGGAACGCATCTACTAATTGATCCAAGTTATTTATGCTGTGCTTCGGCAACTATGTGAACCAATCCGAGGCAGGACATACAAATGTGGTTATGAATGTCCTTAGCAACAGCGCATCATTATCCTGAATGCCAAAGCATTGGCTCAGGAATCTTGTCACATGCTCTTGGGAATCCTCTTCACCTTTAAAAACTACCAACTAAGGCAACTTGAAATGTTCGGGGTAAAGAGGTGTGGGCACTGACGGATGCACTAGATGACTATAGAGTTGACGTAACGTGGGATTTTGATGCCCAAAATCTTTTGTCTCCATAGACTCCAAATGCTCCAATAGCGCTTTGTATGCATCGAAAGATTTAATCTCTTCCTATTTTGTTTACTCTCGTTGTGAGTTATGGGAGATTGGAGGCCTATGGGGGGGTGGTAGAATGGAAGCCCTCTCACCTTGATAGGGCATTTTGGCCCGTTCTATTTCTGGTTCATATTCCTTATAAAATTCCTGAGGAGTTTCTGGGCGAGACCTATGACCCTAAGTGAGTCCCCGCTGAGGGTACCCATCATTGTTTAGGGGAGTGGCCTCCCTCTCAGGTCTATAGGGTCTTAGAGGAAAAGCTTGATGAGGTCACGGAGACCTATCCTACACCAAAGGATTATACCTCTCATATTTTTCTACTTTTTGGGTGCGAGGGGTTGGCACCCTCTCAGGTAGTTTATAACGTAGCTCATCTGCTTCACGCTGCATGCGCTCTTTATTAAGGTGGTATAAGTGCTCTAACTCCTAATGACCTTGCTCAAGCCATGTGATTCGAGCTTGGTGGGTGGTATGTCTGGTGATTTCCAGGTCAATTTGGTCTGCCATCTTTTGCTCAGGAGGCTTAAATGTTTCTCCTATGTATTTGCCTCAGTCTTGATGATCTGATATTTCAATGGGTCGCTTCCCTCTGTCGAGGTCGGTGGCATTTACCTGAGGCTCTGGCCTCGATGGGTGACCATGATATCTAGCAGGTGCGAAAGCATAAGGCTCCCATGCTATATGTTGTTCTTGAGGAATGCGATGGTCTTCCTCGTACTCCCTTTCAAGGGTGTGAAAAAGGTGGGCAGAGTTAGCTCACCCTGTGTGGAGAGCCCTACGCTCTGGATTTTATCTTTCAATTCTAATGGGAGGAAAAGGAGAGATGCCGTATTCATGCTATCTCTCTTCATGGACACTGTGCCTCTCTAGCGCTTCATCGCATTGCGGCCACTCATATCTAGCCTCAAAAGGTGGTTTTCTATGTTGAGTGCTACATGTAAAGCTTCTTCCTGAAAGGGGCTGTGTTGAATGGGCATATCCCCCATAGGGGTGTCCCTATAATTCCATATTGATGTGGCCTGATGTGGACTCTCTTGTAGGCCAGACCGCCAAGGCGATATGGCCAAGTCCTCAGGGCTAAATCGAAGGCGACCAGCACCCGCTCTTTGTACACCTTCTACAGCGTTTTCCCTTGATTGGGCTTGGCTATGGGTGTACACCATTGTGGTGCTCTTCTACTAGCTAAGAAAATTTTTATCTTTTTGTTTATGATTTATGATTTTTTTTTTGTTACACTAAGCAAAAATGAACACACACATGCACAAATGGTGATTATCTCTTTTAAAGATTAATGGTGTGTCCTAAACTGGTTTAGTGCATTTTGATGTTTTTGTTTTGTTTTTGAAAGTTTTGAAGAACGTTTAAATACAGAATGTTGGCTCATATGACTCCCATAAATGGTCGCCCCTTCAATATACCATTGCCGGACTGATATACCAACCTCTCTATATACCCGCCCTTACGAGAGGGAAACTATAGGTATGTGAGAGCAGATGGTACGTGGAACATAGGCATTACGAAAGGGGGATTGTCTTGTTAATGACACCTACCATAGAAGACTTATCCTCATGCACCAAGAATCACCCCAGCGACACTCGGTCAGCTTTCGTCAGGATTTACGCCTAACAACAATGACAATCAGGGGAAATGGATGCAAAAGTCAAGCCAAGGCGGTGATGAACCCACCGTTGGTCTTGCTCAAGGGCTGGGGTCTTACGACCAGCTCCTTGGTTTAAAGATACCATGTGATGTGTGTGTGGTTTATTTTAATTAAAATTGAAACATGCAAGAAACCAACTTTCCCTAAGCAAGCAAAAGTTGACAAAAAACTAGAAACAAAAAAAAAAAAAAAAAAAAATGATAGGGACAGTTTTGGAACCTTACCTCTTTTTTGCCCAGACTTGCTGTTTTTGATCCTCGGATCTAAAAATTTATAGACAAAAATTCGTCCCTCTGTGAGATGAATTACAAAACAGAATTTGTCCCTGTCTGAGACGAATTTGAATTCGTCTCAGGGTCAGACGAATTACAGTAAAGTATTCACCACAAGAAAAGACGAATAACAGTCTACTTTAAAAAAATGGTACCTGTCAAGCACCAAACACAAAAATGGATCATTTACTTGATCTTAAAAAACCAGGGGATAGAGTCCCACCGTGATCACCACTAAAAGCACGAGATTTCGAAAGAAAAATAGTACTAAGATGCAATATAAACAAAACTAACTCGATGCATGAAATAGGACAAACGTAATCAAATCAAGACCAAACATAAAGAGAAAGCAGGAGCACAGGTCTTTTATATTAATGTGATTCCAAACTTGGTTATAATCCATCTCCTCCCTTTTTAGGGGCTAGGAGTGTTAGCATGTTTTGGTTACAATCATGATCAATAATCCTTCTTTCGCATGCCCACATTTGAAATGGGTGGGCCAAAGTGTTGTCGTTGCTTATGCTAATGAATCCTCACTTCTCACTGCTTTTCCTATGTTTAGAGATGCAACGACATTGTTAGTAGCACCTATTGCAAAGAAGAAACACTTGTTCTCTAAAAATGATAAAAGATGCATGCATAAAACCTAACAAAATGATGACTAAACTGATTCCAAATGACTTGCAATTTGAACATGAACCAGGAAACATTACCAAAGGGCCACTGCCATCAAAAAATTCAGCCAATATGCATTCAACTGAAATTCATCCCTGGTCAGGACGAATTCTGCTGTAATTCATCCCCGGGTAGGACGAATTCGCCTGTGATGAAAAGCCAAAGTGATGTAGTCTAAATTTCAAACCTTGGGACCTCCAGAAGATCTGCAAACATAGGGGTTAACTAATTGGGGGCATTTTGGGATGACCCAGATGGTCGGATTCTCCCAATTTGGCCTCTATCCATGGGAATTTGATGTTGTTACCTGCAAGTTAGTGAGGGCCACAAAATCGACAAAGCATGATAATATTTAATCAAAATATTATGGAATCGAAATCATAAACTACCTAAATAGCATAGCATGTAATAGAAGATAAAAAAGTGATAACATAATAGATTAAAATGAAACTTAAAAGAAAAGTGCGGGGCGCCCAAGTGGGCCGCCCACCGTTGGAACTTGATTTTGGCACCAATCCACTTGGGATGGGCCCAAAATCTCTTAGGATGGGGTGTAGGCAAATTGGTAGATTGATGTGATCAAATTTTGGGTTTGGGTCTAGATCCACACTTCCAAAATCCACCCAATAACCTCTCTTATGAAAGAGATTAAGGATGTGGAAGGAATGAATCGAAAAAGGGTGCAATGGGGTGTTCAATTTGGCAGCACTTCGTTTCTTGAAAATGCCTCCTACTTGTCTTTTGTTGGGTGGGAAAGTCCACCAATTTATAGACCCAGGGGGTCTCTTTTGGATGAGCATACAGGGATGCCATGTGGCAGCCATGCCTTCCCAAGAGGGAGGAGACTCCTCCCTGACTTGGGCTTTCATGACTACCATTGTGACAATCCTCCAATGGCCAATCTACCCACCTACATGCGCATGCAAGGTAGGAGTCATGAATTGACAATCTTCGGCTGCCACTTGGCACCATTCTTCTTTTTGCCCGTTAAACCTGGAATTCGTCCTGACCAAAGACGAATTTAGAATTCGTCCCTAGGTGAGACAGATCCCAGTTTGAATTCATCCCTGGGTGAGACGAATACTGAGCAAAGCGCCTGAATGTGCCAAATTGCCTTTTGACCTTCCAAAATTGCTACAAAAGTGGTTAGGACCACTATTTAACCTCTGAGGGCTGCCTTGGGGGTTGTGTGTGTCAAAGCGATCAGTGTTTGTAGTCACATAATCGGATTGGTGCTGTTTTGGTGTCTACACCAAATCATCAACACGTAGGCACCTATATCACCATATATTATCCATTTCAAAATATTTATTAAGGCACATTCAATATATGTTGGCTATGGTAATTTTCATATCACATCATAATCTATTGGAGTTACCCAAAACGTAGCCTCTACTAGTAGTTTGAGGAATTTGTGAAGCTCGATAGATCTTTAAGAACATCAAACTAGATGAAGTAGGTAAGATAGGCATAAGAGATGCCCTTAGAGCAAGAATGCATGAATCATTACTTGTTGAATTGGAACATATAGAATTGCACCTCACTCTAAATAATGAACCTATCACATACCAAGAAGCTATTAAACACATAGCTTAGAGACATGCAATGAACCAAGAGTATGAATATTTATTTAGTAAGCTATTATATCATATGAAGCAACTTGAATTTAAAGTGTGTGATTACTAAGATATTGATGAAATATTTTTCATCAAGTACAAAAAAGACAAAGTCACATACCTCATAGTATTTGTGGATGACATGCTTCTAACAAGTAATAATGAACATATCATCAACATAGTGAAAAAGAACCTTGTAAAGAATTTTTATATATCTAGTCTAGGATTGATGAAATTCTATTTGTGCATAAACGTAACTCAATAAAATGGTAAAATATTCTTGACCCAAGAGAAATACATCAACAATATTTTGGAGAAGTTTCAACTCAAATATACATGGCTTGTGACAACACAGATCTGAAACTCATAATGGATGATGACACATTAGAGGTAGATGCAAAACTCTACAGAAGGATGGTTGGTAGTCTCATCTATATTACAAACATAAGACTTGACATCGCTTATGTAGTAGGGATTCTAGCAAGGTACATGACCAAGCCAAATAAGAGACATTGGTAAGTGGTAACAAGAGTGTTAAAGTACCTAAAGACAACCATCAATTATAGCCTATTTTATGGATTGAAGTAAGCCTATTTTAGAAAATGGTAAAATATTCTTGATCCAAGAGAAATACATCAACAATATTCTAGAGAAGTTTCAACTCAAATATGCATGCCTTGTGATAATACCAATGGAATCAAATCTAAAACTCATCGTAGATGATGACACACCAGAGGTAGATGCAACACTCTATAGAATACTGGCTGGTAGTCTTATCTATGTTACTAACACAAGACCTGATATCACTTATGTAGTGGAGATTCTGGCAAGGTACATGACCAAGCCAAAGGAGAGTCACTAACAAGTGGTAACAAGAGTGTTGAAGTACCTAAAGACAACCTACAATTATGGATTTTTGTATGAAAAGCATATAAATTTCAAACTCATCTCATACACAAACTTAGAATTTGAAGGAGATAAAGACACTAGGAGTTCTATGTTTGAGTACTTGATATTTCTTGGCTCTAAACTAGTTTCATGGAGATCAAAGCGACAAAATACTATAGTAGATTTTTTAACATAAGCCAAATATATTATTGTAGCTAACAAGCAAAAGAAGTGGTATGGTCGATAAAGTTGTTACACACTCTCGATATCACTCAAAAAGGTCCTACAAGACTACATGTGGACAATCAATCAACAATTCACATGAGAAAAAATCTCACATTTCACAATAGAACAAAATACATCAGTATAATAGTCCATCGGATATGAGAACTTGTTCAAGATAACACAATACAAATGCACTACTACCCAACAATAGATCAGATTACTAACATATTCACCAAGCCACTCCAAATGGTGATGTTTAAAAAATTTAGATAGCAAATAGGCTTGAGAGTCTCCATCTCCATTTGACAATGGAGATGCAATAGTACCAGCAAGGTTAATGCTTATTCGTAAAACTAGCTTTGTGTGAAAAAAATATTGGTTTATTTTTCCTCTATCCCATTCGTGAAAACCCCTTGTGGGTGCAAAAGGATAAGGGTTGAACTAGTTTTTGAAAATAAAAAACTGTGAAAATATAAAAGGGCATGGGGGATGACCAAATTTTATATGGAGATCCAATGGATTGGAGTGACATTTCATGGATAATTGGCTAATAGACTACACAAATAACCACCTAAACTACTCATCTATTGAAAGAAAATGACCTTATATCATTAAAGGGGGATTGAAGATATGTTAATGCTATAGGGCCATGTTTATTAGTTAGGTTCCAAAATAATTTTTACGAGGCTTTAATAAGACCTCATTAGAATAGGTTATTCAATGTGTAATACCATTTTATGTTCATTTTAATTTCATGAGAACCCTAATCCTAATCTCATTTTTCTCAATATATAGTTGCATAACACAAAGGAAGAAATGTGATTTTAAATTCTTTTCATTGTTGAAAATCTTTTCCTTTTTTTTTTTCTTGTTTCATGTGGTTGATCTTGGGCACATAGCATTGATCATTGCTACACACTAAATATTTCTAGCACATTCAAAACTTAGGATCTAAAACAACTTTTGAAAGAGTTTGTGCTAGAATACTTAAGAGAGAATTTCATGGTTAGAAAAAATTATTGGAGATAAAGAAACACATTATCTCTCCACACTACAATTCATTTCTTCTTATGTCAATACCTTAAAAGAACGAGTCTCTATTGTAGAAACCACCAAACATCACAAGAACATAATTATAATCATTATAAGTATACCCACTACAACTATAAGAGCAAAGTTTGATTTGATTTTTTTAAAGAAATTTTTGTTTTGTAGGGATACGAAGAGAAAGGTTGGTTAGGAACAAGAAAAGGCTAATGTGATACAAGAAGCCTTTTTTGCACTTAGAATGGCCTCTTAAAGATCAAACAACAAAGCATGGATCCTAGAACTAGTTCTCTCTTTCTTGCTACTAAGATTCATCAATTGCCCTAATATTTGTGGAACCTAGTTTTGAAATTAAACTAAGCAAATGTTTGCATTCTTTTGAGTACAAAGGAAAAGTATATTGAAAATTATAATAGAAAATTAAATAATTTAATTATGGGTGGAGTTGAATTACATAGGAAAAATATTTTATTTTTCTTTGATTACAAAGGATAGAAAATTTTCACCATATTAAATAATAATATTATAATATATTTTAATTTTATAATATAATTATAAAATTAAACAAGTAATGGTTCTTTTATTGTATGGTCGAATGATGTACACGAATGAAAACAATCTTTATATTCATATTTTTAATTGTATGTATAAATGATAGGCAGACTAAACGAGTATTTAGTTTAAAATTATATATAATAAAATAATTAGTATGTTTATTAGATTAAATAATAAATATATTAGTAATTAAAATATTTGATTTTTAATAAGTTATTTATGGTTTTTATTAAGTACTATTTTTATTAGAAGATTAAAATTTTATATTTATTGTAGGTTAATGAATTTAGATAAATTCTCAAAAAAATCAATTGCCTTCTAAATTTGACATTCAATTTCCAAGAACCATCAAGCCTGCCCACGCATGTATTCAAAGTATTGCCCACGCTATTTCTGAGATGAGACTGGATTCGCCTCAAGGCAATTGCGTTGGTGAAGTAGAGATCAAGAAAACATAAGAAGAAGCAGGTGCATTTAAGGAATCTTCAACAGTTCTTCCTGATGGCAACCTTTACCTTGGCCCTTCTCTGCAGGTACAACATCATAGCTAGCTTGTTAAATGTTTTTTTTTTTCTTCAAATATAATGTTACACACATAGAGAGGAAATGAGGCTATGAAAACATTTGAGACCATGAACATACTGTGTACTGCTAAAGGATTAGAACATTGACTTCTTAATAGTGAACGTTTTTATTGAAAAAGTTATGGACCTTTGGACGTTGCTTCTTTATTTCATGTTCTGATTTTCATCATGGTTTTTCCAGGAGGAGGCTTGCCTAAACAACCCATCAAAGGAAGACGATAAAAGCTTTATTACAATCGAAAGACAACCCTGGGTATGGCTATAAACACTGCTTGATTTTAGTTTTATGTGCTTTGGATGACCAAATGATGCTTACATATACCCTTTTATCAGGTAGCGGATAACGTTGTTAGCTACTGCGCTAAATGCAACAAAGAGTTCGGCTTCTTTTTTCGTAAGGTGATGTGTGCAACCAGTTTTTTCTTTCTTAGAATTTAATTATGTTCGAATTGTTGACAAGAATTGCTTTGAATTCAATTATGTTCAAGGTATTGACGAAAAAATGCTTTGATATTTTAGACCAGCATCATTGCAGAATATGTGGAAATATCTTCTGTGGAGAATCCTCGAGTGGAAAAATTCCACTAGATGGCAATCGACTTTCGTTGTATCAGAACAGAGATTTCAAACCAGAACTAGATGGCAACAGATGGTTTGTACGCATACCAGCTTTGCGCTCGAGTTATTATCTATTATGATTAATATATTCTGAGTTGTTAGATTCAACAAGCGTGTCATTCGATAATTCTATGTTGTTTTGCAGGAAAAAATAAAAAAAAAACTCCATAAATGGTCAATGAAGGCAAGACAAACATCTTGAAACTTAAAGAACTTTTCTAGCTACACACTAAACATTTCTTGAAATTAAAAAATCTTTTCCAACTACACATTAAACATTTCTAGCACATTCAAGCCTTAGGATCTAAAAGAACTTTGGAAAGAGTTTGTGCTAGAATACTTCAAGAGAGAATTTCAAGGTTAGAAAAATTGAAGATAATGAAATACATTATCTCCACACTACAATCCATTCCTTAAGTCAATATCTTAAAAAAACAAATCTCCATTGTAAACCTCTAAACATCACAAGAACATAATTATAAGTATAGCCACTACAATTATAAGAGGAAAGTTTGATTTGAATATTTTTGTTTAAGGAAATTGACAAAGAAAGGTTGGCTAGTAACAAGAAAAGGTGTTTTTTTTTCAACTTAAAATTACCTCTTGAAGATCAAACAACAAAGCATGGATCCTAGAACTAGTTCTCTCTTTCTTGCTACTAAAATTCATAGATTCGTGTAATATTTGTGGAACCTCGTTTTGAAATTAAATTAAGCAAATATTTACATTCTTTTGAGTACCAAAAAAGAATATTGAAAATTATAAAATAAAATTAAATAATTTAATTAAGGGTGGAGTTGAATTACACAAGAGCAATGTTTTGTTAAGCCCACCCATATTAAATAATGTTTTTATAATATATTTTTATTTTTATAACATAGTTATAAAAATAATCCAAGCAATGCTTCTTTTATTGTATGGTTGAATGATGCACATGAATGAAAATAACATTTATATTCATCTATTTTAATTGTATGTATAGATGATAGATAATCTAAATGAGTATTTAGTTTAAAATTATATGCACTAAAGTAATTAATATATTTATTAGATTAAATAATAAATATATTAGTAATTAATATATTTGATCTTTTAATAAGTTATGTGTGGTTTTTATTGAGGACTATTTATATTAGAAGACTAAAATATTATAATTGTTGTTATGTTAATGAATTTGTATCTATCATTTTATTAAAAATATTTTTTACTTTTCTTTTTATTAAATAAATTTTCAATCTTCCTCAAAATATGATGTTATAAAAATTAGCTCTTTGACATCATTTTTATTAAGAGATAAAGTCTCACTAGATCAATTGCCTTCTAAAATTTGAATTTCACTAAGATGAATATTAACACCATGATTGGATAAATTATTTGATACCTAATTTTCTTCTTTATAAATAACTTGTATTTAGAAGAGATTACCTCCAATAATAGATGATGAACATCAACAATAATATTATTCTTTATCAGGTCCGAGGTGTAGACCAATTGGTTCATCCAAACCCCATAAGGGGGGCGGAGGTCCAAGATTTTGTGGTATGGTGGTTATAGGGGCAGACTACGCAAAGATCTATGTGGCGGCTTTCGGGGCAAACAACGCAAAATACTGTGGTGGCTATAAAATCTGGACAGCCTACCCGGATTCGTTGCGGCTACCGATTCCACCATGTAAATACAAAAACAATAAAAAATAAAATATTATTCTCTATATAATACCCATATCCATTTTTTATAGCATGGTAATTTGTAAATCTCCCTCAATTGAAATATATTTCTATTCTTTTTCAATTGCAATTTTAATACCTATAATAAGTATTATAGCCTCTAGATATTTTTAGTTGAAGTGCCATATAAATCTAAGTAAGTGAGGAGAAATTTGCCCTCATTATTTTGAAAGACACCACCTCCATGGACTTTTCCCAAATTCCTTTTGGAAGCATCATTAAAATTAATTTTGATAAACACAATTTTTGAATGTTTCTATTATACAATAGATTAAAGTAGATCCTTTACTTTAATACCATTGTCATAGATGACTCTCCTTAACTAAGTGGCTAACACCTCTTTTTCCATACTTGATACTTCTCATGATAAGCTCCATATTTATAAATATTCTACAAGAGAGGCAATAATATGATTACAAACTTGGGTATGGCTAAGATTTATTTTTAAAAAAATTATATTCCTTTAAGTCATAAATTATGGTGGCAGATTAACGTTCTTACAGTCAGTCATTCAAGCCATGCCAATCTACAAATTTTCTATCCTGGCTACACCACTTACAATATGGAAAGAGTTGGATAGGATGGCTAGGAAGTTTTTGTGGGAAGGAGCTAAAGGAAAAAGAAAGTGGGCCTTAGTGGGTTGGGATAAAGTCATCCAGCCCAAGGCAAAAGGTGGGCTGGGACTGAGAGGATCCAAGTTAAATAATCAAGCCTTGGTTGGAAAGTTGTACTGGAGGTGGATTTCCCAACCAACTTCCTTATTCAGTAGAATTCTAACGAGTAAATATTTGGGTCAAGTTAACCCCAATGAGGTGGGTCGTTTCCCTCTTGGTGGTACTGGATCCTTAGTGTGGCAGGCTCTCAAGCTAGGATCTTAGGTTATTAAAGATCAACTATTTTGGAAAGTGGGGAGAGGGGAGAAGGCCTGTTTTTGGACTAATTCTTGGGATCAGTACCCACCCATCATTGTTGAATTCCCCGAGTTACTTCATATAAAATCTGTCATAGAAATCATGGGTTGGGTCCAAATTGAAAGTTATTTCAACACTTCTCAGCTGGGGGAGTATAAGTTTAAGAAGTTTAAGAGTTTGGAGGAGTGGCCAATTCCAATCCCCCCGGAGTTGGCACCCATCTTAACCAAAATCTTGACATAAAGGTTTCTCACAGGGAGAGACGAGGAGGATGAATTAGCTTGGGGCTATGGGAGCCTTGGTGTTTATACAGTGAAGGATGAATATGACAAGATCCTCCCAGACCCTCCCCCCAATTATTTTATGATTGAGGATTGGAGAAGGATTTGGCACTCTAAGGGCTGGTCGAAAGTAAACTTTTTTGCTTCGTAGTTTATGCACAATGGTATTCTCACTTTTGACAATCTCAGATGTATAGGAATCATCGACCCTTCTCAATGTGTTTTATGCCACAAGAATGAAGAAATAGCTGATCACCTGATGTTTGAGTGCCCTTTCACACATCAGATTTGGAAGCACTGGCTCTCTCATTATAAAATCCAAGTTAATGGTGACATGAATCGGACTAATATTTGGGAAAGATGGAAGCGGGGTAGATTTACATCCAAAGCTCTTCAAATTGGGTGGGAGCTTGGTTTATACTTCATTTGGTGGCAAGTGTGGTTGGAGAGAAATGCTAGAATTTTTAGAGAAACCTTTTCCTCACTAGATGGAGTTTGGCAGGTCATCTAGAGCAAAGTCACAAAAATTGTTGTTGTCTACGCTAAAGAGAAAACTCAGGTTGTTCTTGGGCCAATGGAAGAGGGAGTTGACCAATGAGAGGGAAATAATAGAACCAGTTGGAAATCACCCCCAGAAGGTTGGATTAAAATCAATACTGATGGAGCTGCAAAGGGCAATCCGGGTAGTGTCGATATTGGTGTGGTCTGACGAAATCATGAGGGATCAGTGCTTTATTGGGAACTGCAGGGTTTGGGTAGAGCCACAAATAATGAAGCAAAAGCCATTGCTATCAAATCTGCCTCTATTTGGGTAGTTACTCAGGGTCACAGGAGGATAATTCTTGAATTTGATTCTCAAATTCAGGTTGGAGCTCTAGACTGAATGAGGAACTTTTTGTTGAATGCTTGGAGGTTGAGGATTTTGGTCTCTCAAATCAAGAAATTATGGAGGGAATTAGATGATGTGATTCCAGTATATGTGAGCAGAGATTTAAACAAAGCGGTCGATTTCTTGGCTAAGATGGGTGCTGCGAAAGAGGTATGGGTGTAGCTGCACAGTGACATGCCTATTGAAGATGAGGTGATTAGGTAGGGCCTTGAAATATCCTTGAGACAATGATCAATGAAAAATCTAAGGGTGGTTTTTGTCACGATTTCATGACCTGTTGCGCCATTATGGCCATTGGCGGTAAGCTGTCATGATATCGCGACATGTTGCATTGTCACGACTGCTGTAGAAAAGTTGTCATGATATCATGACATGTTGTGCTATCACAGCCGATGTGGGAAAGTTGTCACGATATCGCGACATGTTGTGCCATTACGGCTGTCAAGGAAAAGTTGTCGTGATATCGCGACATGTTGCGCCATCGCGACCAAGGGAGGAAAGTTGTTGTGATATCGTGACATGTTGCACCATCGCTACCACCGAGGGAAAGTTGTCATGATATCGTGACATGTTGCGCTATTGCGGCTGATGTGGGAAAGTTGTCACGATATCGCGACATGTTGCACCGTCGCGGCCATCGAGGAAAAGTTGTCACGATTTTGTGACATGTTGCTTCGTCGCGGCTAAGGGAGGAAAGTTGTCATGATATCATGACATGTTGTGTCGTCATAGCCAAGGGAGGAAAGTTGTCACGATATCGTGACATGTTGCACCGTTGCTACTGTCGAGGGAAAGTTGTCACGATTTCGTGACATGTTGCGCCATTGCGGCCAAGGGAGGAAAGTTGTCACGATTTCGTGACATGTTGCACTATCACTGTCGTCGAGGGAAAGTTGTCGCAATATCATGAAATGTTGCATCGACGCGGCCAAGGGAGGAAAATTGTCACGATATCGTGACATGTTGCGCCGTCACGGCCAAGGGAGGAAAGTTGTCATGATATCGTGACATGTTACGCCGTCACGGCTGTTGGAGGAAAGTTGTCACGATTTTGTGACATGTTGCGTCATTGTGGCCGCTAGTGGATTTTTGTCGCGATATCACGACATGTTGCTTTGTCGCAGCCAAGGATGGATTTTTGTCGTGATTTCATGACATGTCACGATTTCACGACAGGTTGACTTTTTTGTGGTCAGAGGAGTCTTGTGTCATGATTTCACGACTTGTAGCTTTTTTGCGGACAGAGGTGAAGTTGGTGTTTACTATGTGTTTTCACGATAAGTTGTTGTAACAGACCTATCAGCTCTCTCAGCTAGCTTGGTATTGGCTCAAGAGATTTGGATCCAATGCAAATATTCCTCTTCTCTTGTAATCATGTACTTTCATTGTTTTCAGCTAAGATGTGTCTTATCCCAATTGTAACTGATCAATGTTTTAATACAAGTTTTTTCAAAATTTTCAAAAAAAAATGTCATAAATTTCCGAAAAATGATTACAGGACCAATCCTCCATATAATACGTAATGCTTTAGCTTTGAAATAATTAATCTAATATTTTATCAAATCTTTCAATGTTAATGGAGCTACTAAATATATTCTTGTATTTAAAAAAGTAACCCCAAATGGTGTTAGTAAAGGGGCAATGAAGAACTAAATGGTATGATGTTTCTAAATCCTTCTCACATAAGGCACATACAAGAGGTCCAAGATATCCTCTTCTTTATAGATTCTCTCCTCTAAGAATTCTATTTTGAACTACTAACAAGAAATACTAAGGGCTTAGGAAGAGCCTTCAATGATAAAATATCCTTCGAAGAGAAACATTTGTGAGTAAGAAATTTTGATTGATATAAACTCTCATATCCTAAATTGATTGAATATCCGCCATATTTTGATTGATTCAAAACCAAATCATAAAAAACACATGAAAATAGAAGTAAGCATATTTTTAAGATCATCTACAATTTGTATGAGTTCCTCTTATTTAAGTAGGTTACTAATAGAAATCTATGATCTAGAGTTTTTGCTCATATTAACATAATATTTAACCTTTGGACCTTTACAAGTTAGACATACTCAAGATAATAGTTACTATTTTTAAATTAAAGCTGAGAGAATAAGGTTTCAAAAAAGTATCAACTAAAAATTTACATAATTCCCCTCATTGATTGATCATCTAGTATATTTCTTTATCAATTACAAACTATATCATATGAATTTCTATATTGGAAATCCCATTTTTAATGGATTATATTTGTTTGAAATGGACCCAACCCATATTATTTAATGACTAAATAGTAGTATTAAAAATATTAAAACTTATGCATGTATCACTTGAGAAGATTTGAGTCTTGATCTCCTTCTTGAAAGTCAATAAACATAACTAGTTGAGCTAATTTCATTTGATATATTGGTGATCCTTTGATTAGAGTTATTTTCTTAAATAGTTGAATTACATTAAGAGAACCTATATATTTTTAAATTAATATTTTTTCCCAACACTTTCCTTGATCTATGAATACTCTCCATCCATGTTTTTCCCTAATGCCAAAGTTATAAGTTTAGAATTGTATAAGTTATGAATTAATATTATTTTCCTTGTAAACCCTATCCAACTTACAAAGAGAACCTAACTTTTTTCTCACAACCTTTCCAAATAAAGTCTCTTTGAAATTTATCAAATTTTAATGTTATATCTAATGATAATATTGAAAGAATTAGGGATGGATTATAATATAGTATATGAGTTGTTTCCTACTTGTCGTGATTAAGTGTTGAGTAAGGTGTTGCAAGAGTTTTGTCATTGTTGTCAACTCAGGCAGTTAGATCTAATAATGCAGTGGACAGGTAGTTCAAAAGTCATTCAATGTAGGCTGATAGATTTTAGGGTTTGCAATTGACCACATTTAGGGTTTGCAGTCGACCATGTTTAGGGTTTGCAGTCGACCAAGATTAGGGTTTGCATTTGCATAATCGGTCGACTACTATTAGGGTTTTCATCTCAAAATCTCAAGTATATAAGCGGGGCTGTTTGGAGATTTAGGGATCCATTGGGTGAATGTTGAAGTGTGAGATGCGGCCGTAAAAGCGTAGATAGCGTAGAATCGGCGAGATGATAGCAAAGTGCATAATGTGAGCTAGTTGTGTCGAGTTGTTGGAAGTGCAATTGTGAATGCACATAGAGAGCAGAGTGTGGAACGACACAGAGTGTGTGAAGCGTGTGAGCAAATAAAGTAGAATGTGCAGAGAGCGCAAAGGGCAAAGTTGATTGCAAAGTTTGGCTGTAGTAGTGCAGCAGATTGTGTGAAGAGATTGCGCAAGAAAGAGCAGTGTGCAGAGATTGCAAAGGTGAAGTAGATCAGTTAGAGTCTTGCAATAACAAAGGTATTTGTCAAACATTTTCATTCAAAATTGAAGTCCAGTTGGTGTTGGCAAATTAGGGGTTGGTGCTCCTTTCTATTGGTGCAGATAAATAAGGGGTTGGTGCTCCTTCTAGTTGGTGCTGATAAACAAATTGTAAAGTTGGTGCTTTGCAAGAGGCTAGATTTGGATGGTAGTCCAAGCATCCATTCTTTTTGAGGAGTAGCCATTTTGGTGAACTTCATTAAAAATCTATGTTGTGTGATGTTCTCTTGCTGTACTTATTATATTTGTTTATAAGTTTTAATTGCTATGGTTTTTAGAGCTTTTAATTCATGTTTTGGAATGCCACACTGATTCACCCCCCCTCTCAGTGCCATACTAAGTATAAAAATTGGTATCAGAGCCAAGTTCCCTTTAAAGGCTAAATTAGCTAGGGTTGATCTTGGATTAATACTCTAATGGCAAAGAAAGGCAAGAATGGAACCATGAGACACAAGACGAAAATATCACACAGGGTCATAAAAGAAAATAAAGATAAATTCATTATTGTTGTAGATTCAAGAGATGAATCAAACAATGGAGAAAATGCCAAGAGTCAACTCGGTCATAATGCAGGTTCTCAAGGTTCAGAATGTTTTGATCAACTCGGCATAATGAACGTCAGTGTTATGGATTTAGTAGCAGTGAAGATGAAGAAGAAATAGAATCAGAACAAGAATGTAATAAAGAAGAAATGAATGCAGAAGCAAATTGGAATGAAGATCAAATTATAGCTCCAAGTAAGAAGAATAGAACCTCCTTCAAAAGGACATCTCAGCTAGTTTCAGTTTCTATGGTAGAGGAAATTGAACCAGAAAAGGCAGAAGGGGTGAACACTGAAGCAGATAATAAAAACCTCAATGCTGAAGTAGACTGGGAAGGTGAGTTGATCTCTACTCTTGAAGAGTTGAGTATAGAAAAGAAAAAGAACAAAATATCTGTCCAAGAAATTGGAAGAATATGGGGATGAGATTGAAAATCTGTTCTTACAATTCCAACAGACCAAGAAAATAGAAGAAGACTTGAAGTCACAGCTGAATGATAAAGTCAATGTGTGTAACAAACATGAAGAGGATTCTAACAAAGTAGTTAGTAATCTAAAGCTGCAAGTAGAAGAGTCTAAAAGTATTGAGGAAACTCTCAGGTCGCAGATCAATGAGAAAGAGATTATTTTCCGCAAACAAGAAGAAGAGATTGTTTCATTGAAAAAACAACTAGAAGAGTCCAATACAAATCTTAAATTCAAGAAGAGCACATAATTGCTAGATAAAATGATAAGTCATCAGAGAAGCTCCACGATTAAGCATGGTCTTGGATATGAAGCTGAACAACCTGTATCTTCCAATTCTACAGAGAAGAAGAAGTTCACTATTGAAGGGTCCGAGCAAGAAAAGGTTAAAGATGTATCTTCAAAAGAAATAAAATATCAAAGGAGATTTACAGCAAAGCAGCCATAACAAAAGAGGTTCTACCACTCTCACTTTTTTCATACTAACACTTTTAATGGCTATTGTTTCAGATGTAACCAGTATGGTCACAAGGCAACTTATTGTGGATTAAATAATAAATCAAAGAGTTATGCTAGTCGAAATACATCTGCATATCTAAGTGAACACTTTGTACAATGTTTTCAATGCAATGGTCATGGGCACATAGCAAGGTTTTGTCCAAGCGCTTATGTATCAAATCTAAGGCAAAAAAGTAGATTTCATAAGACGCAAAGAACACAACACAGATAGGAAATAAATCAGGTTCATAGAAGAAAAGAAAATAATCATTCATCATGGATGCATAAGAGACAACCACACCAGAGAGATATTCAAGTTCATGCAATGATGCAAAATAGGGACGCAGGTGAAAAATCCAAGCCCGAGGTCAAGAAAGTCTAGAGAAAGAAAGAAGAGAGGAAATCGTGTCTCCTTGAACTAAAGGAGACTTCTCTTCTACTGCACTAAGCAACTCCAGGTAACACATCCTCAGGGGGAGCATTTTGAAAAAGGTTTTATTTTAATGCTTCTGTATATTTGTCTGGGTATCTGAGGATGAAAGACCAGCAGTTGGGCTTTTGTGGTATAATTGTCAAGTGTGTTGGCTGTTCATTTAGTTGTGTGTGGAAGTGCCGTGAAGGGTAGTGTTTGCATTGAGAATCTTCACCATTGGTAGTATTGCTTATGTCATTGTTGTTTTGTTGATGGTTCTTACTGCCACTGATTATAGCTATGGATTATAACAGTTCCGATTGTTTTTGTTTATTGAAAGAATGCTTGCCCCAGTTGCGTATTTGTGTTTCGATAATAGCAGCGTGTTTTTGTTCGAAGCTTGATGTGAAGATTGTCAGATCTTTCATTACACCTTGGTGAATATATTTAATTCACAGACAGTTTTGTTTTAACTTTTAATATAATGCCAATTCAAGGATAAGAAGTTTGAGGCTGAGTAAGGTGCACTACGGTTGGCCATAAAGTGTTTGACAAAATGTCTTCTTTCGACATGCACAGTTGAAAGTAAGAGTTGGCAGTAAAATTGTAGTGCTAGACAAAAATTGGTACAGATGTGAGTCACTTGTCAATTCTGTTGATAGAAGTAAAATCAGCATGTTGAATGGGAAGATTGAAGAAAAGTTTATAATGTGCATCCAGATGATTTCCAGCCTAGTGATGAATGTTTGAGGTGCTTTTATAAAGAATTGAGGTAGTCTGCTGGATTCTCACTGCAGAGAAAGACAAACAGCTGTCAGTAGGTTCAAGTATGTTGAGAATATTCAAGATGTATATGCAGATGCTATTTGCATTACAGAGCAAAAAGTTGGATAGTTAAACAATCAGTGTATGCTTTCACTAAAATTAGTGGACAAGTTTGAGATTGCAGAGCAACAGAGGGTTGAGGCTCAGAAGACAGTGTGAATTGAAGTGGCCACATATTCCCAAGAATAGTCTAAAATTTGACTAGCCATTGGGATCAAATTCTCAGGGGGGGCATTTGTGCATTTGTTCATCTTATTGATCATATCCATGATTTTTGCTAACTATTTCAATGTGGTTCTGAGAATGGTGTGTATGGACTCAGGGGGAGTCTATAGCAGCCCTTTGGTATTATTGACAAAGGGGGAGAAGAGTTACAGAAATGTACATAGGTGTTGCCAACAATTCCAAAGGGGGAGATTGTTGAGCAAGGTGTTGCAAGAGTTTTGTCATTGTTGTCAACTCAGGCAGTTAGATCTAATAATGCAGTGGACAGGCAGTTCAGAAGTCATTCAATGCAGGCTGACAGATTTTAGGGTTTGTAATTGACCACATTTAGGGTTTGTAGCCGACCATGTTTAGGGTTTGCAGCTGACCAAGATTAGGGTTTGCATTTGCATAATCAGCCGACTACTATTAGGGTTTTCATCTCAAAATCTCAAGTATATAAGCGGGGCTGTTTGGAGATTTAGGGATCCATCGGGTGAATGTTGAAGTGCGAGATGCGATCGTAAAAGCACAGATAGCGTAGAATCGACGAGATGATAGCGAAGTGCATAATGTGAGCTAGTTGTGTCGAGTTGTTCAAAGTGCGATTGTGAATGCGCATAGAGAGTAGAGTGTGGAACAACACAGAGTGTGTGAAGCATGTGAGCAGAGAAAGAAGAATGTGCAGAGAGCACAAAGGGCAAAGTTGATTGCAAATTTTGGTTGTAGCAGTGCAGTAGATTGTGTGAAGAGATTGCACAAGAAAGAGAAGAGTGTGCAGAGATTACAAAGGTGAAGTAGATCAGTTAGAGTCTTGCAATAACAAAGGTATTTGTCAAACATTTTCATTCAAAATTGAAGTCCAGTTGGTGCTGACAAATTAGGGGTTGGTGCTCCTTTCTGTTGGTGCAGATAAATAAGGGGTTGGTGCTCCTTCCAGTTGGTCTTGGTAAACAAATTGTAAAGTTGGTGCTTTGCAAGAGGCTAGATTTGGATGGTAGTCCAAGCAGCCGTTCTTTTTGAGGAGTAGCCATTTTGGTGAACCTCATTAAAAATCTATGTTGTGTGATGTTCTCTTGCTGTACTTATTATATTTGTTTATAAGTTTTAATTTTTGTGGTTTTTAGAGCTGTTAATTCAAATTTTGGAATGCCACACTGATTCACCCCCCGTCTCAGTGCCATACTAAGTACAACATTAAGAACTTACCTTTCCAACCTAGAAAACAAAATTTTATTCTATCTAAATAAGAAACCCATAAATTATTCTTATTAGCTTTATGAGACAAGGGAATACCCAGTTAGGTTGATGAATTATTTTTAATTTTTATCCTTGAAATATTTACAATAATTCATTGTAAATATAGGATAGTGGTAATAAAAAATATTGGATTTGTAGTATTAACATTCTTTCTAGTAGCCTTATAATAACATGAAAATATTAATTTAAACTCAATACCCTCATTGACTAAGGGATTTCCCAAAATAAAAGTATCATCAATAAATTGAAGATGAGATTCAAAGAAACCAGTTTTTGCAACCTAAAAACCTTTGATATTTCTTTTATTTTTACATTTTAAAAATCTCTCTCTAATTTCTTTATGAGAATATTAATTATATAAGGAGATAGTGGATCACCTAGGCAGAGTCAACAAGATTAGTTAAAGTAACTATTAGGAAACCATTGATCAAAATAGAATATTTTTGAGTGCTATAACAATATTTAATCCATTCACCCCAACCTTGATCAAAGCCAATTTTTTATAGAACAAGTAGAAATATCTTGCAAACCTTATCATATGATTTGTTCATATATAATTTTATAAGCATACTTGTATTTTTAATTGAATAAAGAGAATGTATGCCATCTTGTATGCCAATTATACCATCAATAATTTGTTTACCTTTAATAAAACCACCTTTTCTCTCTAAAACAACATAATCTAAAAGGGACAACATTGAAGGTAATTCTTTAAATATCATAAATATGTTGAAAGGGACTTGTCAGGTAAGTTGGAAGGTGGCCAACCTAATTGATGAAACCAAAAGGATTATTCGATATTTGGACAACATCTTGATTATGCAAGTGTTTAGTGAAGGTAATGCAATGAAAGACTTGATGATGAATATTGGATCTTATAGTCCAGGATATTCTATTTGGCATAGGGACTTTCCTCCTAAGGTTATTCATTGTTCTAATAATGAGATCCATTAATTTTTATCAAGAGGCTAGTCTTCAATTGTTGTGGTTGGGACTATTGTGGTGCAGTCAGATATGTTGATTTAAGTGTAGGGTGGTGGTCGGTATTTATTTCCTGGGCCTGGTAGGGTTTATCTCTATTCAAAATTTGAGTTTTGAATATTTTTTCCCTTTGTTGCTTGAATCCGAATCCATCCTGAAGCTTCCTTAGCTTTTGTTGGAATTCTTTTTCTTGTCAATACCTTGTTCTTGTCCCTTTTATTCTAATATTTTTTTTCATTCTTGGGATGGGGTGCTTGCCTTGTTTTGTGGGATTGAAATCAAATAGCATGTGATGTGGATTTTTGTAAAAATAGTGTTAGATTATGCTGAGGAGGATGCACAAATGTCTAGAAAATTTTTCCATGAGATCGATTTGATGCTGTAGAACTCTCTCGATTGTCTCATTTCTTGATCTCATATTTGTTTATGTGTTTGGTGGTATCTCTTTGTTTCTTTGGTTGCTTTTTGTGGTTTTTTCCTATGGCTATCTTAGTGGTAGGTTAATCTGTATAAGGTTGTGGGTTCCTTTTCAAAACCCTCTTTTTTCTTAATAGTATAAAAAAAACACAATCTAAAATGATTTTTAAGTTATTTGCTATAATTTTTAAGATGGGACTATAAATCATATTACAAAGGTTTACTATTAAAAATAATCAAAATATTTAGTCTCACATTTGTTGGGAAGCAATGTTACAAAAGTGAAGTCTCACTTATTGTAGCCTTATTTCTCAAGCCTCTTTAACCTCAACCAACACATCACTCTTCACAAATTCCTATTTTTTACACAATAATTGAAGGAAATCTATTGGTCCTAAGTGCCTTGTTAGAATGGAAAGATAAAATTACTTCATTTATCTCCTCCATAGATATCTTCTTTATCAATATTTTGTTTAATCCCTATATGATAATTGATGGAATATTTTATAAAAAGCTTATCTAACAAAATATTTTTGAAATAAATATTTTCTTCCTTCTTCATATTGTTTTTCTTTCTCAATATCTGTTCCATTTATATTTAAAATATTTTTGATGTGATGAAAAGAAAATTTGTGTTTACTATAGCATGAAATTTTTGGTATTTCTATCTCCTTCCTCGAGTCATTTCTTCCCATATTTTTGAAACCATTATGACTCATTTTTCAATTCATTATGATAATTAGAAAGTAATTAATTTTCTTACACATAAGAGTGCTACTCCATTCCATTTTTTTTTACTATCTCTTATAATTTTTTATCTTGAATTCAATTTTCCTCTTTTCATTAAAAATGTATTTTTGCTTGATAAAAAGGGGTTGTATTTGGATCCCCCACCCTTAAAAAATTACATATCTCTTCTTTAGATCTTGAGATTAACAAATAGATACATTTCTCATCTCAATTGATATGCTATAGTTAAAAACCTACACCATTTTACATAAAATGTTTGAATTTTTTATTTTCATTTTCTATATCTTTTCAAATCTCTGTATGAATATAATTACTCCAAAATTTAGCATCTATCTTAAAATTTTCCTATGGCAGCCTTCACAATGCCAAAAATTCACCTCTACTGTCTATGTCTTGTATCTTAGTAGAACAATATTTCTAAAACATCACACTAGCATAGTCCGCTTGACCATATCTGGATTGCTAGTTTCCTTCCTAAACAACAAGTGCAACCATAAAAATTATAATAAATAGTATAAAAGAACACACTTTATTATTAAAAAAAAAAATAGATATTACCGATGGAAAACATTAAATTAAAGCTTAATCATTAATTTATTTAGGTAATCAACAATTTTTGTCAGCTTCAACTAAACTTTCTACTGCCTCTAACCATGGAAAGGAGATGTTAAATTCACTATCCTCAACCAAAACCTCTATATTGGCTAGCTTATATGCACATTTTTTTCCTTTCGTTAATATATGTGTAAAATTTATTTCTTCAAACTCTTTAGCAAGATCTTAAATTTCCACAATTATCTCTTGTATGTTCCATGGAGTCTTTGCTTTCCTTAAAATTACATTTATTAGTATGAGAGAATCACCTTCCATCCAAAATCTATTCCATTTATTTGTTTACATATTTTTAACCCTTCTAAAGATGCACAGGTTTCAAATTAATAATTTAAATCCACAATTGAAAGCATAATGAGACAAAATCTCTGCTTTATTATTTCTAATTATTCTTCCTCCTCCTACTGGTATTGGGTTTCCTTTACATGATCCATCAAAATTCAACTTAATCCACTCTACATCTGGTGGTTTCCACTTCATATTATTTTCCTTGTTTTTTCTTGTCTTGTACCCAACATCATAATTCTATTTAATTAAATGACTCCATCTATCAAGACTCTCTGCTTCCAAATTAGGAATTGGGTAAGTTGATAGGGTAGGTTTAGGCTCCTGTATGGCTAAATATATCTTATTTTTTCATTACGTCTAAATTGCTTTCCTTTCCTTTAAATATTTTATATTCCTTTCTATCCATATAGTCTAAAGTATTGTATCTTTTGATATATCCCATATTATCTATAAAGACTCACTTTTATAAGTTCTCTACCATTGCTTTAACCAATATTCAATTCTGCTATCCATCACCATGCATTTACTAAACATATTAAGAATCCATTGCCATAGATTCTAGAATATTGAGCAATGTCCCAAGAGATGGTCAATACTCTCCTATTCCTTATTACAGAAAACACATTTAAAGGGGCCATGAAACCCCATTTCATAAGGTTATCCCAGGATAAAACTCTTCTATGATATACAAGAAAAATAAGCATTTTGACTTTAGGAATGCTTGGACTATCCCAAACATCTCTTAAAATTCTAGTGATATTATTATTATGTTGGTTTTGAACATTATATCCAGTTCTTGTTTTGTATTCTCTTGAGCTATTCAACTCCTAAATCAATTTATCCTTGGAACCCCTCAAAATAATTATAGTTGTTATCTTTCTACTCAATTTTATCCTAGCATCAATGTCTTGTATACTTGTAAAACAATATTATTTCCATTTGTATCTTCCTTCTTGACCTCTGTACAAAATGTTTGAAACTCTATTACCATATTTGTCTTGAAGCATTCTCATCCAATATTTCAAAATTGGATCTAAATTGAGTGGTATTTTATCACACCAAGTATCCATCCAAATAGAAATGCTTTCTCCATTTTCCACCACCCATATTAAACCTTTAATCATAATATCAATATATATTTTTATACTATTACAAAGGGAAGAACCATTTGGAAGATAGAATGCAGTAAATAGTAAACTTAGATCATTGGTATCAACATACTTACTTAGAATATTTATTTTCCATTACCTTTGAATCTCTTTGTATAATATCCATATAATTTTTTCCCTAAGATATAAGTTTGCATATATAAGAGCTCTTAAATTAATACCTCCCTTAGTTTTTTCATCACACAACTTGCTCCATTTCATCAAAGAAAATTTCCTTTTATCATGTAAACTTGAAGATAAAAAGGATCACATAATAAATATTAAAAAATTTTCAACTAATTTTGGCATAGAATACAAATATATATAATATGTTGGAATGGCTTGTAATACTGAATTAATTAACTACACTCTTATTTCTAATGATAACCATTTACCTTTCTAATCGAGAAGTTTATTTTAAACTTGATTAATAATTGGATTCCATAAATCTATCCTCATTCTCCCATAAAATAAAGGTATCCCTAGATAATTTTTTGGTAAATTTACCTCTTCCATTTAAAGAAACCTATAAATTCATGATTTGATATTATCAAGAGTGTTAAGAAAGTAAATTTTGGATTTTGTCCTATTAATTTTTTACCCTGAAGCTCTTTCGTACTCTTTTAAAAAAAATTTAAAGCTCTAGCCTCATTTATCCTTTCCATTCCAAAAAGGGTTGTATCATCTATAAATTATTGATGGGTGATGTTATCAATGTTATTACTAACCTTAAGTCCACTTATAAACCCATATTTGTAAGCCTTATTTAAGTTCCTACTCAAAAATTTTGCCATAATAATGAACAAATAAGGAGATAGAGGATATCCTTATCTAAGACCTCTCTTGGATTTAAAATATTCTATCACTAACCCATTGACCAACAATGAATAAGAAACTATAGAGACACAAGATTTAATCCATCTAACCCATTTCTTCCCAAAACAAAACTTATCTAAAATTGCAAAAAAAAAAATCCATTTAACCCTATCATAGGATTTACTCATATCAAGTTTTAAGATTATAACTTCATATTTTCTTGAAGCTATTGAATGTATAACTTTATGAGCTACTATGATACCATCCAAAACTTGTATCCCTTTCACAAAACCTCCTTGCTCTTCTAAAATTATTTTATCTAACAATGGCCTTAATCTATTCACCACCACTTTGGAAATAATATTATAAGCCATATTACATAGGCTTATGGGTCTAAAAGAATCAAAAAATTAAACATCCTTCTTTTTTGGAATTAGGGTAAGATAAGTTTTATTTATTTTATAAGGAATGTATTGTTTTACCCTAGACTATTCCACTACCACCAATAAAGAATCCTTCATTATATCCCAATTATGTTGGTAAAAATTTGTGGAGAGCCCATCTAGACTAGGGGATTTATCCTTATTAAAAGAGAAAATATCTAAATGAACTTCTTCTAGAGTAATAGGATCCATCATTTTTCTATTGTCTTATTTTGTTATAACTGAAGGAATGTCTTGAAGAATTTTATCATTAAAAACTTTGGTCTCCTCTGAACCTAGAATATTATGATAAAACAACTTAGCCTCTTTTCTAATTTCACTCTGATCTTAAATCCAAAACCATTCTATTGATTTAATTCTACCAATTCTAGAAGAAGATCTCTGTATTATAGCCATCCTATAAAAAACTTTGTACTTTTAGCTCCTTATTTTAACCAAGTCTATCTTCATTTTAATCTCAAGAATTTATCTTCCTTACTTGAAATGTTATGATATTCACTAAGAAACTCCCTTTCCTCTGACCTTGTATTATTTTCATCATATTTTTGAAAATTTGAAATTCTATCTTTTAATTCTTATTTCTTCTCAAAAATACTTCTAAAGATGTTCTTGTTCCATTCTTTTAATCTAGATGTTATAACTTTAATTTTGTTTGGAAAAGCATACAACCCACCATTACATAAATAATTCCATGTTTGAGACATCATATAAAAAAATTGAGGATGTTCTTCCCCTATTTGCTCATATTTAAAATATAATAGTTTTTGAATTCACTAACCACCATTTTAACTCTTATTGGCTAGTGATCTGAACCAATCCTTGTTAAGGTATTAATTTTAGCACAAGTTCCTTCATCTAGCCAATGATCTAAGAGAATGCATCTATCTAATTTTTTTGCTATTAGGTTCTAGCCTCTCCTATTTTTGGTCCAAGTATAGTTATCTTCTTCAAACTCAACTTCCCATAGATTTTTGTTTTGAATAAAATCTGAGAAATATTTCATACTTGAGGTCAATTTCATAATTCCTCCAATTTTTTCATTCATATTGGTAATGGCATTAAAATATCCAATGATCATGAAACAAGTTTCTTGGTATTTACTTATCATAAAGGCTGCAATCCTTCTCTAAACTTCTAATCTACTTGACAAAGTTGTAGGATCATACACATTGATAAGGATGAAGTGAATATCAGAAAAGTAGCAAGTGACTAAAGAGACTATCCAATGCCTAGTTTTATGAATGGTTACACAAGAGTTTCTAGAAGGATTCCAAAAAGTAAGAATCCCCTTGCTACTCCTTCAGAATCCTAAGCATCCCATTCACATCTTGCCCAAAATACTTTCTTTGTTTTTAAAACTTCAAATTTAGTCATTTTAGTTTCCTGGATATAAATAATATCAGGTTTATTACTTAAACATAGGTCCCTAATACACTTATGCTTTGAGGGGGTATTAGCACCCCTTATATTCCATGAGAAGATAATCATGTATCATTAGCGGATTTTGGCCCCTCTTGCGTATTACCAATATTATTTTATTGTTTATTAAAGAGAAGTTTAACCAACTTAGTTTATGTTCCTTTCTCTATGTTAGCTCTTGCTTCCCTGGATCTTGCTTGATAATTTGAGGGTTTTCTCTTTTTGTCTTGCCTATATCAAGAGTATGTATTATTATTATATTACTCAATATTCTTTCGCCATTTTGTTTTTCAACATATTTATACTCTCTTGGATCTATTATAGAAGGTTTTAACTTATCCTGTTAATTTTCTAGTATTGTCTTATTAATGGTAGAGGTATTACCTTCTAAAACTACATTTTATTTACCAATTATTTTCTCCTGAATGGTGCATGGTACTTTAAGAAAGTCTTAAAAATCTGATGAAACACATTCCTTGTGTTTATTGAGAATACTCTTCCTTAAATTAGGATCATATTGAATAGATGATTCCTTGCTAATATGTTGAAATTGTTGTCATGTGTCCTCTGAGTTTTGATCTAATTTTTCTTCATAGCCTAAAGCCTCAAAAGAATTGGAATTTCTTTCGGTATCCTTTCTTATTGGTCTCCACTGTTCATTTTATTTTATATTTTTATATCTATTTTTTGGAAGTTGAAAACCATATTTATCCATAACCATTTGTAATTTCTCTTACAATTTTCTACAAATGATTCTGTTGGGCTATTCTTAGGGCATGATATCTCAATATGCCCCACCTCATGACGTATTCTACATCTAAAAGATATGTTTTCATAATCTATAGTTTGGATCGACATATTATCCCCATAATTACAAATTATTGATTCTAATAAAGCTTTACCTATATCAATCATGACCAATATTAGAGCATAAATAGCCAAAAATCCATCTTTCGTTGTATCTAAAATATCAAGGAATTACCCTAGATTTTTTCCTATTACCTCGAATGTATCTATTTCCCATAATTCAGTGGGTAATCTAAACATCCTAATCTAGACTGGTACCAGGGATAGATTTATATTTTCAAGTGAAAAGCCTTCATACAAATGGGTAAGGAAGAGCCCTGCTCTTACCATAAACTAAGGACGCCATTTAAGATTATATTTCTTCCCTAGAACAAAAAATGGCTAGGAAGAAACCTTTGGGAAGAAATTATAGAATCACTCCTGGAGACTTCCAACTCCTATCAATTCATTTTCTCAATACTGAAGCCCTTGGTCAATACCCATTAAATTGATCAAAAACTACCCTATCTTGGAGCAATGAGGATTATTTTGATGTGTTATCACTAACATATACCACTAGGTATGATTCTAAGGATTTAACTATAAATTGATCCATGGAAACGAAACTAAAACTCAAAATATAGTGACATTTATCTATAATTTCTATAACAAATATAATATTTGATAAAAAAATTATAAAATTTTTATGCACAATTTCTAAGATAAAGAAAAAGAAAAAAGAACTTAGATGAAAAATTATTTATCCATATAGAATGTCTTACATCACTAAATTTGTAGCCCTTCATTGCTCTTCCCATTGTTCGAACCCTAGTTAACAAATATTTACAATTTTATTTTTTCATGATTGAAAAATCATCATTGTCCTTGTTCCAAATGGTTGACTTCATAGGGTTGTATCTCCCTCAATATTTCTTGGAGTTTTGCATATGAAAACTCATTTTAAAGCTATTCAAATTCTACACAAGTTGGTCCATGAATCAACTGAATCAGACAACACTTCACGAAGATATGGATCCTAAAAAATAAGATATTTTTTTAGGAAAAAACCCTAATACTTCACACTTTGCAATTTTATTTTTCATGATTTAAAAAATTGTCACCGCCATTTTTCTGAATGGTTGACTTCATAGGTCACATCTCCCTCAATATTACTTGTATTTTTACATATGACCACTCATTCTAAAGCTATTCAAATTCTGCGCAAGTTTGTCCAAGAATTAACTAAATTGGATCTTTTCATTAAAAATATTACCAAAATATTTGGGATTCTATTTTTTCATTTTTCCCTTTGTATATTTTATATTTTGAACAAACCTATACATACATGATCCTTTAAAATTTGCTTCTCCCACAATAACATAACCATATGGAATAAAATAAGGTCTTAAAGCCACATAGAATGGAAGTTAAATTGATTTGGATGACCATTATTGAGTAATTTACAAGTCATAAGAATGGAGTTGTGATCTAATTATATGCTCAATAAAATATCTAAAGATATTATATACATAGTTTGTAACCATGTATTAGATAACAAGAATCTATCCAATATATTTTCTATATGATTTTGCTAGATGAATCCAATATCTCATGTATATTGAAAAATTGAGGGAATATCATCATCAAATCCATTTGAATTGACAAATAAAGCAAAATATTGTGTTTATTTAGACCATCCATGAGTACCACCCTTATTTTCTAAAGGAGATATAACTATATTGAGGTCATTCCCAAGAATCCATAGATCACAATTATGAATAATCATTGTGGTTAACATAAATATACTAAGGTTCTTTCAACTTTTTCACAAAGAGTATCTATATTTGGAACATATATATCTATAATCCCAACTTCGATATTTTTCTCTTTCTTAAAAAAATACTCCAACAACTCAATTAATTTTTTGTTCTAACAATTGTTCATCTCATTTACGTTTGTCTCATATTGTTGTAATACCATCATAAACTCCTAAAGAAGAAACTATCGAATAATCCCTCATATTTAAAATATTTTTAAAATCATACTTACATTCCTCACTAATTTATTTCATTTTTGTATTGAAATAAACATAGGACTATAACAACCTACTAATTCCTTAATAGATATGTTTTTATAGGTCTTATTCATATAACTAATATTCCATGATACCATTTTTATTATCACTTTTATTTTTATTAGTACACTTAGCCCCATTTCTTGTTAACACCCATGATATTTTTACTTGGCTTCTCAGATTGATATACCTTTGAGTTTATTTTGTTCTTTTTTCATTCTTTGATGACCTTCCTCTCCTTTTTTCATTCTTACCAACTCTTTGATATTTATTAGTCTCTTCTATTTTTCTAGATTTTTTATAATGAGACTTGTATTCCAAAGATTTATGCTACCCTAGATAATCTAAAATGCAAGGAATAAACTCATAAACATATTCTTCATTATGTTGCCTTGAAAACCCTAAAGTACAAGGATGATCCTCCATAGTAATTACTTTTATATGCTACTATAGAAACCATAAATTTCCACGGATATCCATCATATGTATTTATTTATTATGATGCTCTTGAAACCATAAAGTGTAATGGATACACTCTATACTACTTTTCTTTTAATACAAAGAGAGGATTTTATGCTACCTAAGCATGATGAATATGATTTACATAGATTAACCTTAATATCTTTCATGTAATTTAATCTATAGTTTACCCCTTGATAAGGATTAGTATTACATTTAATAATCACACAGATCATGCATATTAAATATCGATTGTAAAGACATACATGCCTATACATATTTTTTTTATTAATGTAATTTATAGTTTTCATTTATGCCAATTTGTGTTTCCTTTTATGAGTGTTTCCCACATCATTGGTATCAGAGTTGAACATTTGATAGGTGAGTATCCTCTTCCTCTAGGACAATCTAGTTCAAAATAGGAACAAAAAAATCATTAGCGAATATTATATTTGGGTCAACATTCTTTCCTTTTTCTATAGATACCTTTGTACACTTCCATTCATGAAAAATCTTAGCTAGATGGATCCCTATGACTCTGATATTCAGCTCCTATTTCACAGATCGATCATTGTCTATGATGCAAATCCCATCATTCATAATATCAACTATTTCACTTGATGAATTCATCATTGAACTTCAACAATTTTGTACCAAAATGAAAGTCATTTTTTAGTACCTTGAAGAAATGATTACTACTGCTAATATCATTGAAGAAGATCAATATTCTACCCCTGATCCAAAATATGAATATTTAGCCACACCTAGATTTGAACTAGGGTGTCTGGGTGAAATTCCCAACATCTTTCCATTAGATGATGTGGCTTCCATTGCTTCTAATGTGGATATGAGTTCATTTTATAAGCTAGAGGACGTTCCATAAACTGATGTTGAGCAAATCTATTTGCCACTATTTCTACCTGCAGTCCCATGCCAAATTTTTTAGGATTATCTACTATTTTCCCATGTGACATTCTATTTCCACTTGATCTAATGTTTTTCTGATTAGCACCCCATTTTGGATGTTTTTTACCACCTATTCTTGCACTAATGCCCTAGCCACCACCCAAGTATCAAAATACTATGCTCTTGATTACATCATTATAGTGTACATTACCACTATTTTTGGAGAGACGTCTCCTTTATAGATTCTTCCTACAGTTGCTACTCTACTCAATCGTGCCACTACCATCTTAGATTGTTGGTTACCCCTAATTTTTGTAGATTGTACCCTGTGATATATGTTCTATGATTTTTAGCCATCTCACTCTCAGGTGCCAACCATTCTATTTATGGCCCCATTGTTTCCATTCTCGGTAATGCTTTGTGACTTTCTGGTCCCAATCTAGCCTTCCTGATCATGTCCTTGTATTGCTAGAATTGTTGTCATGTTTTTAGGATTCTTTCATAGTATTTCATTCCTTATAGTGGATCTCAATAGTTTTTGCATATCATCCACTACCATGCAATTTTTCATCGTGTCCCACAATTTTTCATTGTGTTCCACAACCTCCACCTACTATATCGGTACCATATTCACCATAAATATGATACATATTAAGCCACCACCATGGCCTCCACTGACTATAATGCACACCACCTTCTATGTTTATGATATCCATAGAACCTCCAACAACGTGCCATCTCTATGCACCCAACCAATTTTTTGTGATGTCAAATATTTTTTACTGCTTCCACTGATTCAGGCATCACCAAATACTTTTTAGCCAGAGCTTGATGATTTTCTATAGTAGAAGTATTTTTCTTGGTGAGCAACATTAAATCCATTCAAAGTGACTTGTTGTTTGATCCTTCATTCCTTGATCACCTACATCTCTTCTGCACCATTTTTAGTTTCCTCATGCATATTTCGATGATGTCCTAAGATCTTGGTGATACAGATAAAAATTAAAACCAAATCAAAGGTTTCCACAAAAATTAAATTATTTTTTGACACCACTTTTCCTTTTCAGTTATGTCTTGTAATTTTAATGCATGTTCCAAGTTTCAAGCCTCCACACAAAATTTGATGACAAAAATTAAAGTTATTCCTAAGGTTTTTGTATTTTGGTAATCATCAAAAATTTGGCATGGCTGCCCTTCCACAACACTATTATATTGCCATCATCCTCGCCACTATTAGCTACACTTGTACTTGCCCTCATTCATCGGCTCATTAGCCATTCAAAGACCACATCATTGTCATACTAAGTGACACATCCAGTATAGCAAATCACATACCTCATCTTCCTTTGTGTGGTCTAGTCAAACCCACACTATTTCTTGCCAATACCCCCTCCCTTTGCACATGCCAATTCCTATTGCCACCTCAGCCTTATTAGCACATTGTTCATATTTGTTTGCACCCCATGACAAGTGACGTCCCTACATCCTGTCACCATGTTACCTTTTTTGATGATGTCATCCAACCATATTTGTCCTATATGTGCTAAGGTCACCTCCATACCATATATATGTTCACATACACTATCCCACATTGTGTCTATTGCATATATCCAAATATTGTTGTCAGTTGTACCAATTAATATTATTGCTAGTCATGTATGTATCGATAAAAATAGGCCAGCCGGTTCCTCGTTGTTAACTTCTTCCATGGTTCGATATCTCATGTCCTGAGTCTGATCATGTCATCTCGAGTGTGCATGGTTTTCCATATTCACGTCAGTTAGTCCAATCAATCATATTTATTGTTTTCCAATCATCAGTAATTAAATAATATTAATACATATTAATTAAATTAAATTAATTTTTTATTTAATTTAATTTAAACCATCAATACTAAGTTGTTATAATTCATAATTGAATCATAAATACCTTTCATTAATGCTCGGGGTCTAACATTCAAAATAACGATTTCATACTAATAAATTCAAAATTTTGCTTGGCATTTTTGGTACATGGTTGGAGGAATATTTTACTACATCTTCTCTGACACTTCAGTTGTCGCTATCTTCTACAAAATTCAGGGACCCATTTCAGTTGTCAACCAATATAACAATGTTTATAGTCATTGGAGAGCATTTTCTCAGGTTGATCCAGATCTAGTGTTAGATTTTGATTTTATAAAGACCTATAAATATTTATTATTTTGGTCGTTATCTTTTATAACAGGAGTGCATTTTGGTTGTTTATCCAACACTCTTCAACTATCCATATTTCTCTTCCATACATGTATGCATTGGGGACCAATGATTCCTCAGTAGAGAGGAATGATAGGGATTAGTATTGCATTTAATACTCACATAGATCATGTGCATCAAATGCTGATTCTAAAGGCAGACGTACCTATAAATATATTTTTGATTAATGTAATTGACAGTTTTCATTTATGCCATTTTGTGTCTTCTATTTTAGAGTGTTTCCCATATCACCTCTCCATATTATTTCACACCTTTAACTCCTTTTTAATTTGATCTTGCAAAGTATGTTTCCTTATCCCTTGTGTCATTTTTTCTTCTAATAGTTAATTTGAGTAAACAATAATAGCGTTTTCTATTTGATGATGTAGAGGGTTTATTTTACCACCTTGTTAGGAGTGAAAATTCCTTTATTTGATCTAGCATTTACTCTAATATCCTTGTTTCAACTAGAAGTTTATCTCATACCCAAATTTTGCATCTCTTTATCCAATATTTTCATTTTGCAATCTCTTTCAGCATTTGAACGTAATGTTTTCACAACCAACATATTCAAGTGTATGGCATGTCTTATCTCATAGGTAAACCATCTTAGATTATTGTTAATATTATTGAAAATATTATTATTGATGATCTAATAGCAAAGTCAAAAAATATTAATCAATATGAAAAGCATATTAATAGTCTCTATCCTCATAAAAATTCTTACTTCATGGTATTACATATAATACATATTTTTCCTTAAACCAAGGGCCACCGTATATTATTCTATCCCTTATTTCTAAAGTGGAGAAGATAATGATGAATATTCCCTTTAGATGAACATTTATGGAGTAATTTCAATTCAATCTCCTTATCCAATTTTTAATCTCTAATAAACCTAGATAGTATACATTGAACTTACATATTAACCCTATGATTTTTTAGAACCATTATAGCATTCTCGATCATCTCATCCTTTATATTTAATTTTGGTGTAGAAGATGCTACCTAGATAGGTTTTTCCATAGATTATCTCTTCATATTATTACTATGTAGGACATCCATAATTTCAACTAGGACATCCTTACTTCTAGTAAGGACTTTAAAAAATGACTTTCCTACCATGTTACCTAGATTTTATTTATATGAATCATTTAGTCTTCAATTTTCCTCCTAATAAATAAAAGAGGAATGAGAGGTACTCATTCCTTTCTTGTACTCATAACACTTGCTTGCTTCGTACTCATTATTCTTACTTTCACTCACTCCTAAATCTCATATGGATTTCATATATAATTTATTATTATATGATTTTGTATTATTATAATTAGAAGTATTATATATTAAATATCCTTTCACTTAATATTATGCTCAATTAATAATATTACATTAAAAATATATAATATATAATATTTCTAATTATAATATTATAAGATACTACCTGCAATTATACACTAGCATGCATGCGAGGATGTTTTATCAAGTGATTCCTTCCAAACACACTTTGAATAAGAGAGGGTTCTTCATAATTTAATTTTTATTGTATTTTTTTAATGAGTGATGTCTTTATTTAGTTTATTTATTATTTATTATTTATAATAAACCTAAAATTAAACTAAATAATGTTAATATAAGATAAAATAAAGATGTTATAATATCAACTCAAAGGATCTTAACTTTTAAACTATTGAAGATTTCAATACATACAATAACTTATGATTTTTTTGAAGTAATATTTAGTCACCATCCCAATCATTGAATGACATGTACTCAATCAGTTAAATTTCTCAACTTTCAAGAAAGAGACCCAGGTTCAAATCATGCCAAGTGATATATACATAATTTACAAGCTATTGCAATACCATTATATAATAATTATGTGTTAGGATACCATTATATAATAGTGATGTGTTAGGAGAAAATTTCTATAACATTATTATGTGTTAGAATGGCTAATAAATCCATGGTTTTTATTTTAAAAAATTGTGTGGATTCTATTGGGATCATTTTCATAAAATTAACAAACAATACATTTATTATTATGTTAAATTGACCGTATTTATATAAAAATTCTTCATATTCATCAAACTATTGTGTTTTTATAATCAATTACTTGATGTATATAAAAATATCCCTCAACTAGTTGCATCCTAAAATTAAGAATTCTCCAAGATGAAAATAAACATGATTTTTGACTAAATTATTTGCTAAGTTGATAATACCTCAAAAAGAAGTTTATGTAAATTTAAAATATTATCATTTTTATCTAATCCTAGAATCAATTTTTCTAAAAAATATTAATAATAATTTGTGAATACCTCCTTAATCAAAATATATTTCCATAATGTAAAGGAAATTTTTTATGCTTACCAAAAGTTTAAGAATATCGTCTAAAGTAGGGGTAGTTATAGGTATGAATTAGAATACCTAGAAGGTATGGATAATATCATGGAGTTAAGGTTACCAAAGATGGGTGCTTGGCCTTAGTTTCCAAAATATGTGCATGTTGTGCAATGGATGGTCCAAATAGTGGACTTATCAAAAATAGAGAAAAGAGACTTAAAAAATAAGTTGGTTTATCATTTTGACAATGAAGTATTATGTACAATTTATATACTATCTCCTAATAATATAGTCATCTATGACAACCAATACGACTAGTCATTTTTGAAGAGATATGGGAGCATTCGTGAAATTCTGAAGGGCTGGATAGTGAATGAGAACAAGACCCATTATTTAAATAATAATAGGTATGTCATTTCATCAAAATAAGATATATTACATCAAAATAAGATATATTATGGCCCAACTATGTAGGGTTATGGATGAGCTAGATACATATCACTTTTTTGTACATTATGTGTTGTAGTAATTTCTATTATCCTTGAAGGAGTCAAATTTGATTGGTATTTTTTCCATTTGTGTAGTTTACTTTTGGAATATTAAATAGTTTAGAAATACTAGATCCCTAGAGAGGCCTAGATCCGACATGATTATTTTTAATATGTATTTACACCACTCAATATTAAAGAACTTTTATTTTTAATTGTATAGATAAACCGCTTGTACATATATTTTTGTAGAAATCTATGGAGTAAAAATGTGAAGAATTTTTTTATTACATTCATTCCATTCTTTTTGTATTTATTATTTATTAAGCAATCCTTATTTCCCCTAATTGATTGAGTAATCTCAGATGACTTTGTAGCCATATCCTAGTTTATTTAAAAAATCCCATTGGGTATATATTAGAATTCTAGGTTTCAAATGGAAACCTCATTTATTGCCTAGGTGTGTACCAAATAGATTACTTCTTGAAGAGATGGTTTATTAGATGGATAAAACTTAATGACTATATTAAAAAAAATCTCTAGCCCACATCTATGTGTTTCCTATCCAATTTATTTTCCATTAGATATTTTACCATAAGGAACCTGGGGTATTATACATAGTTGGCCTTACAATTTAAAAAATTTAGTTATAAGATGTATATATCATATTTTATATTCATGAAGAAAATTTAAAATGGGATTTAAGGTCTATCCAGAAGACGGTATTTTGAATATACACAAATTGAGATCAAAGAAGACCTTATTCCTAGGTAAAAGTTATTGAAATAAAGAGAAAAAATATGCATCAAGAAGTGACTTGAATAGTCTAGGTTAGACTCCATTCCAACCAAGTGATTCTTTCTCTTTTAAAAGGAGAAATATTAAATTTAAATAAAATATTAAAGTCCCTATGGTGATATTTGTAGTGGAATATACTCTTGTGTAGACAAGGAAAAGTTGCTAAAGAAGTACTATGATGATTTTGAGAATTTATTGTCTGAGTAGCGAGAACCTTATGGGAGAAAATATTTTCTAAAGCTTGGGCCTTCTATCAAATATAGTTTATCTAAAAAAGAAAATTATTTTAATGAATAAGAAGATACTAACAGAAAGGTGTCATTTTTAGAGGAAAAAATTCCATTGGGAGTTCTTTTGTTGGAGAAATTCTTTTGGTGGAAAAAACCTCCCTTAAAGGTGCTCATATGGATCTTTTGAAAGTAGATGTAAGAGGAGAAAAGACTACAATAGTGGAGAGTGTAGTATCCATAACAAAATTTGATGTAATAAAAAGATATACCATGAGAGAAGTAGTCAATGATATGGTGGAACAAGAACTTGTAAATACGACTAATCCTATTGAAATGAGAAGAGTGTAGTAGGTTAGAGAGATTGGTGGGTCCATTGGTTTATCCATAGAGAGAAATACCTTGACCATAAAAATTTAAGATATTTCAATTAATTATTTTTTTGACACAAAATCAAAATCACTAAAGAGAAAGTATTTTAGAAAGAGGAAAAGATGTGAGGATGATATTGTGATTGAGAGAGTATATAATATGACCATGACCTCAATTGATAAAATCCAAGGACAATATATAAGTCAAATTTATATTTAAGTGGCTAAACTAGAATAAGATAAATTTACAGAATTAGAGAACAAGATCACAATGAAGACATGTTAATGCTTCAAGGTCATGTTTATTAGTTAGGTTCCAAATTAATTGTTATGAGAATCAAATAAGACCTTATTAGAATAGGTTATTTAAATATGTAATATCATTTCATGTTCATTTTAATTTCATGTAATATGGATTTGAGAATCATAATCCTAATCTCATTTTTCTCAATATATAATTCCATAACACAAAGGGAAGGGTGTGATTTTTTATCCTCTCGATTTTTGGAAATCTTCTCATTTTTTTTCTTATTTCATGTGGTTGAGCTTGGGAACATAGCATTGATCCTTGCTACAAGTGGTATTAGAGCTTGGATGCTTGCCCCTCCCACAACCAAGCTTGGAGAACCATTACATTCCCCTCCTCTACTCCTACACAAATTTATGTGTTGAGTTGAAGAAGAGCATGAGGATGTTGCTTGAGGTTTCATAAAACCTCCACAGATTTTATTTTTATTGAAAGTATTAGCTTGTATATCTTTTTGTAGGTATCCAAAATTTGGATTTGATCATGTTTGATGACCTTGTGTAAACTGACCTTGTTCATTTTTACACAACTATGCAATATACAAAATTTAGATATGATCGCGTTCGGTGGCCTCTATGTATATTGATTGTTTTTGTTTTTACATAGCCATACAATATTTAAAATTTAGGTCTAATAGAGTTTGATGAAATCTATGTAAACTAACCATTTTTATTTTTACATAACCATTCAATATCCAAAATATGGATCTGATAGAGTTTGATGACCTTTGTATAAACTAACCGTGTTTTTTTACATATTCATACAGTTAGATCGACCATTGTATAAAATGATCATGTTTTTTTTACAACATAGCAGGCTTTTAACCTCTCCATTGTACTTGTATAAGTGGCTTCTAAAAATTTTTACAGTGAGTTCAGCTAACTTATAACCCTCATTTATAATCGTAATTCCACATGAAAGCATGAGATTTCGGAAGAAAGAAATACTAAGATGCAATGAAAACAAAACTAGCTTGATGCATGAAATAACATGGATATAATCAAATCAGAAGTAGGAGCACAACCCTTTTTATTAATGTGATTCCAACTCGGTTATAATACGTCTCCTTCCTTTTTAAGGGCTAGGAGAGTTAGCATGTTTCCATTACAAAAAGTGCATAGTGATCTTCTTCCGCATGCCCACATTTGAAACGGGCGGGCCAAAGTGTTGTCACCACTTATGCTGATGAATCCTTGCTTGCTGCTTATCCTACGATCAAAGAAACACAGAGACGTTAGTAGCACCTGCAACACAAGGACAGAATGTTTGACTCTCGAAATCAATGAGAAATGCATGCAATAAGACTGATTAAATTGGTAAAAAACATAGCTCTAAGCAACCTGCAATTTTTACAGAAAACATAAAACTTTACCAGAGGGCCGCTGCCATTAAAACAGTTGGCCGATTTGCACTTGACTTTAATTCGTCCATCGGCAAGACGAATTCAACTGTTCTTCCTCCAACTGTTTAACACGAATTTTACTGTGTTACGATGTCGAATCGATGTTGTTACCTGCAGGTTAGTGAGGCAACAAAAACAACAAAAGCATGATAATACTTGATAAACGTCTAGAGTCGCGTAAAGCGTAATGCAAGATACATTCGAACATACAGCGTAGTGCAAGATATATTCTAACATAAAGTGGGAAATTATTTAAACAACATATAGCATGATGTAAAAAAACTGCGTGATAACATAATAATATAAAATAAAACTAAGAGCGTGCGGGGCGCCCGAGCGGGCTGCCCACCGTGGGAATTTGATTTCGGCGCCAATCCACTAGGGAAGGGCCCAAAATCTCAGAGAATGGATTGTCGGCGAATTGATGGTTTACTGTGATCCAATGTCGGGTATTAAGGTCCGGGTTCACCTTCTAGCAGCCACCAATAACCTCTCCTGTGAAAGATATTACGGGTGTAGAAGAATGAATCTCAAAGGATGCAATCGAGTGTTTGATTTTTGGCAGCACTTCGTCGCTTGAAAATGTCTACTAGCTTTTTCTTTGTTTACTTTTCGACCTTCTAAACTGCTGTGTAAGTGGCTAGGACCACTGTTTGACCTCTGAGGGCTGCCCTGAAAGTTGTTTGTGTCAATGCGATCAGTGTTTGTAGTCACATAATAGGATTGGTGCTGTTTTGGTGTCTATAGATGCCCCTTTTTGGGAAGTGCTGTGGGTGATGCAGTGCTGAGAAAAAATAGATAACCAAAGCACTAATTATTAGGGTTTCTTGGTAACCTAACCAATTTTTGATGCCCCAAGTATGGAAAGGGCATGCATTCTTGAATCCTTGCTTCTAACGAGCTAAGGAATTTGATTTCAAGTGTTAACCTATTTTGGTGAGGTGTGACTTGAGCTTGGACATTGATCAGTCATGATTAGGCAAAGGGCATAACCTTTTGTCCACAGGGGAACCTTGTGTTCATGCTTCGAGAATGCCAAGTGTTTGATTAATTTTATTGTTGCTTGTTTACTACCCCAAGCAAGAGCGTGATTGTATTTGTCAATGATTCTTTGAATGCATGTCATTGCTTTGATTGGGTGTGTGCTTATTGATTGGTGACTAAGTGTGACTACCCCCTCAAGCGACGAATCGATGAGGGAATGACCTTCATGAGAAAAGTGACGAGTCGCTTGACCCAAGATGACTTGTGCAAGGGTGCCTTTAGATGTTTTACCGTTTAAGCATGTGCAATTTCCTGACATTTGGACCTATTTTTGGTGGGTGTTAACCCTTTTGGTGATGCCATAATGGGGTGAAATCATCGAAAACCCATCTTCCCGTGGAGTGGTCCGGATATGGTAGCCTTCTTGGGGAAGTAGGAGAGTGACAATTTGAGCGTCGACATCGATTTTTTATGCCAAGAGGTTAAGTGCAAGAGCACTTGTGTCCGGAAATGCTTATTGCTATGTTTTTGTGTTACATTTTTGGGATGTTTTTGTTGTTTTGATTTTCTTGCTTTGTGTATATGTCATGATTTTATGTTATGCATAATGATTGATGTTGATGGATGCATGCTACTTTATATTGATGTATGCATATGGTATGATAAATGTGATTGTTGTATGTTGATTTATTTTGATGGATGCATATGTCGTGATGAATGCAAATGTTTTTGATTTATATGTGATATGCAGAAATGAAATGAATGGATAGAATTTGTGATGTTTGGCTATGGCACCATAGACTGTTTAGAACTCTGTTATTTTTTCTTTAGGTGATTATGTATGCATGACTTTGTATGTATACATATGGTTTTTATTTTTTTGTATTTTCTGATGGTATTGTAAGGATGAAAAGTAGCACAGTTGGTTTAGAAATGTAGCTAAGGTTTTCTGAGACTCAGACGGTTTTAACTTATTAGCCATGACTGTACTTTATCTTACAAGACTTTTGAACAAGGTATGAATTGGACTTGTTTTTGACCAAGCTATTTCACATCCCTGTGTGTTCAATTGAGTTCATTTATGTGGTATTTTTTAGGATACCGCCAGTGCCAGATGGGCTTTCAATCGAACCTGCATTGAGGATCACCTAATTAGCTCCACTAACTCCTTTGTTGTATTTAGTTATATTAATCTGTAGTGTTATCTAGGATACCATAAGCTAGCTCATCCTTATGCAAACATTGGTCTGCACATACGCAAAGTGAATGTGATAGACATATCGTCATGCGGGTAGGATACCACCATTGCCAGATAGGCTGTCAACCAAACCTGTAATGAGGATCACCTAGATGGTTTTTGAATGCTGAGAATTCCAGGGATTCAAGTTCAGGATATTTGTTGGATGAATGATTTAGAAAGTTTCTCGTCTATATAGTGATGAAAATCACTGTTTATTTTCTATTAATTCTTTTTAAGCGAGGATTTTGAATAGTAGTGATAACCACTATTATTTGATTTTGTTTTTTGAGTATTGTGAGTTTGGGCTGGTGAGTGGCCTTGATCCTTGTGGCCTTGGGGATGACTACACATCCTTTGCAGGGACGTGTAGTACGAATCCTTACGACATTGGGGACCAAGGGGGTGATGGAGATTATGGAGTAAGGGCATTGATATTTTAGGCCTTGGGGATGACTACCCATCCTGGTTAGGGGCGGATAGTACGAATCCTTACAACTTGGAGACCAAAGGTGAATGGAAAGTGTTAGGATGATGATTTGTTGGAATTTTGTTCGTGAATGGCGTTGATCCCTTTTGGGTCTTGGGGATGACTACCCATCCTTTGCAGGGACGTGTAGTACGAATCCTTACAACTTTGGGAACCAACTATGATTGGGATTTTGTAGTGGTGAAAACCACTATATATGGAGGTGAATGAATGGGGAAGAGTTCATCCTTTTGTCAATTCTCAGAATTCTAGAACCATTCGCACGGGGGGATGAGCAAGATAACCATTTCACTTATGGTGACCTGGATTATTGCACAGGTTTCATCTTTCGTTCACACAACTTGGGAATTTTTATGTGTTTTAATTTGTGTTGGGATGTTACGTAACAAGGCGTATTTCAAGTGTAACTCTACCTTCGTAAAATCTATCTGACTCGGTACATTACGTAGCTAAAGAGAAAAATGATGACTGAATCATGAAAACTCTTGATACATTAAAATACCACTAACTCTAGTGTGGTAAAAAGCAATGCATGGTGTTTTTGTTGTTTTTGTAAAATGGAACAGTGTGGAACAAGATGGATTAGCAAAGCATTACAGCCTATGGTGCCTTTGACCTGTACGACCACAAATATGCAATGTATGGATGCAATGCTTTAATGCAGCTATGTATTTTGTATTTTTGATTGATTGATTTTTGTGAATATGAAGATGAGGTGCGAGAAGAGCTCTCTATTGATGAATTTGAGTATGCCTAGAAATGAGATGCAATTTTTTTTTTTTTTTTTTTTTTTTTGATGATTTTTGAATTTTAACTTTTCTTATTTTTGACCAAGCGATTGTGGAAATCCTTGGAGCATTTTGGAATTGACCAAGCGATTTTAGGAATCCTTGGAGCATTTTGGGATTGACCAAGCGATTATGGAATCCTTGGAGCATTTTTGGGATTGACCAAGAGATTATAGAATCCTTGGAGCATTTTAGGGTTGACCAAGCAATTTTAGGAATCCTTGGAGCATTTTGGGATTGACCAAGCGATTTTAGGAATCCTTGGAGCATTTTGGGATTGACCAAGTGATTTTAGGAATCCTTGGAGCTTTTGGGTTTGACCAAGCGATTTTAGGAATCCTTGGAGCTTTTGGGTTTGACCAAGCGATTGCAATAATCCTTGGAGCTTTTTGGGATGACCAAGCGATTGCGATAATCCTTGGAGCCTTTGGGTTGACCAAGAGATTGCAATAATCCTTGGAGCATTTTGGGATTTGACCAAGCGATTGCGATAATCCTTGGAGCATTTTGGGATTTGACCAAGCGATTTTAGAGATCCTTGGAGCATTTTGGGATTGACCAAGCGATTTTAGGAATCCTTGGAGCTTTTGGGTTTGACCAAGCAATTTTAGGAATCCTTGGAGCTTTTGGGTTTGACCAAGCGATTGCGATAATCCTTGGAGCTTTTTTGGGATGACCAAGCGATTGCGATAATCCTTGGAGCTTTTTGGTTTGGATTATGGCTCTTCAAGGGATAGAGGTACCCCCAGCTTGATGGTCTTTGTGCTCCGGATCTGGCTCTGGAGGGATGGGCATGAATGGATCATCCCTATGCACGGATAGGAGGACAGGGTCTACCCTTGGTATTGATATTTCTATGGGATCTCTGGGCAAAAATTGATATCTGTATGCCCAAAGTGGTGGATGTAACGCTTGGTCCCACTGCGGTGGGTTAACGTGCCACTCATGCCCTAGTATTATGTTTATCTGTTGACATGCTTCCTCAATTTTTATGGGATGTTGATGCTGTCGAATGTGATTGTTGTGGGCTATTTCTATTTTATCCTCACCTTCGACCAGTGAGTACAGCTCATCATAATCTAGAGATTCTGAGACATGGAGGACTACATCATCAGGTAGCCCTATGATTAAAGGTTGATCCTTTTTGAAAGGAGCCTCATGTAAGTTGGGCCTTGGGAGCTCCAAAATCTTGGTCTCTACCGACTCTAAGTGCTCTAGCATTTTGCATGTATCAGGGGATTTGAGCTCCTCCTCTTTGGTTGGTTCCTATTGAGGAACTTGGGGCCTATGGAGGGGTGGCTAGATAGCACCCCCCATTCCTTGGTAGGGCTTTTTATCCCACTCTACTTCTCGTTCTGATTCCTTAGAGGCTTCTTGATGAATTTCTAAGGGTGGCCCATAAACTTGAGTGGGTTCCTAAGGAAGGTGCCCGTCATTGGTTATAAGAGTAGCCTCCCACCCATGTCTGGGAGGCATCGGGGGCGATGCTTGATGAGGTCATGGAGACTTGTCTCGCACCCGGGGGTTGTGCCTCTCATAATGTTTTGTCTTATGTGTGTGAGGGGTTGGAGTCCTCTCCTGCATAGTGTGTTGGAACAACTCATCCTTCTGGTGCTGAAGGTGCTCTTTATTTAGAAGATACCATTGCTCTAACTGTTGTCGTTCTAGCTAAAGTTGCATGAGTTGCATTCGATGTGCGAAATGCTTGACAGATTCTAAGATAGTTGGTCTTACCGCCTCATGTCTAGAAGGCCTAGATGCCTCTCCTAGATATCTATCTCGGTCGTATTGATCCAAGATATCTATAGGCAGCCTCCCTCTATTGGGGGTAGTGGCATTCCCTCAAGGCTTTGGCCTTAGTGAGTGGTCCTGATAGATAGCAGGTGCGAAGGCGTATTGCTCCCACACTGTATATTTCTCTCGAGGAAGGAAGGGGTCTTCCTCATGCTCTCTTTCATAAGTGAAAATGGGACGGATGGAGTTGGCTCGCCTTGCCTGAGGAGCCTTGTGCTATGGATTTGTCCTTGTAGTCCTGACAACTAGAGGGGGTGAAGGAGGGATAGTGTAATGATGTGGTTCCTCCCGTTGAACCCTATGTTGTCCTAGTGCTTCATCGCGCGGTGACCGCTCATAGCAAGCATCTAAGGGAGCTCTCCTATGACTATACCCCTCATGGAAGGGTGTGTGCTGAGTGCTATGCTGAACATGAGTGCTCCTCGAAGATGTGCCCCTATAGTCCCATTCCGTCGGGGCACGGAGGGGACTGCCTTGTGTGTCAGGTAGCCAAGGTGGTATGACCAAATCCTTGGGGCTATACCGGAGGCAACTTATGCCTCCTTGGATATTCTCCACAGCTTTCGCCCGTGATTGGGCTTGGCTACGGGTGAGCACCATTGTGGTGCTCTTCTACTAGCTAAGCAAATTTTTATCTCGTTTATGATGATTTTTTTTTTTTTTTGTTACACTAAGCAGAAATGAACACACACATACACAAACAGTGATTATCTCTTTTAAGGATTAATAGTGTGTCCTAAACTGGTTTAGTACATTTTGATGTTTTGTTTTGTTTTTTCAAGTTTTGAAGAACGTTTAAATGCATAATGTTGGCTCATATGACTCCCATAGATGGTCGCCCCTTTAATATACCATTGTCGGACCGATATACCAACCTCTCTATATACCCACCCTTATGAGAGGGAAACTATAGGTACGTGAGAGCAGATGGTACGTGGAACATAGGTAGTACAGAAGGGGGATTGTCCTATTAATGACACCTACCATAGAACACTTATCCTCACGTGCATGGGAATCACCCCAGCGACACTCGGTCAGCTTTCATCAGGATTTACGCCTAACAATAGTGACAATCGAGGAAATGGATGCAAAGCTAAGCCAAGGTGGTGATGAACCCACCGTTGGTCTTGCTCAAGGGCTGGGGTCTTACGAATAGCTCCTTGGTTTAATTTACCACGTGATGTGTGTGGGGTTCATTTTATTTAATAAAAATGAAACAAGCATGAACAACTTTCCCTAAGCAAGTAAAAGTTGACAAAAAAAAGTAGAAACATAAAATAATAATACTAATAAAAAAAATGCAGGTACAGCTTTGGAACCTTACCTTTTTTTTGGCTCAAATCGGCTGTCTTTTCCGCCCAAATCGGTTGTCTTTTCTGCCCAAATCGGTTGTTTCTGATTCGGCCCGGTACCTTTAAGCACAAAAACATAAATTTCAATCAATTTATGAATCTAAAAAAAAAATAGGGACAGAGTCCCACCGTGATCGCCACTAAAAACATGAACAAGCCTTAATCCAAAGCAAGCCTTAAGCAACAACAAGCCTTGGGTGCCGAAGTGTCTCGATATCGCGACACTTTGGCCAAGGCTTTGCCTTGGGCGTCGAAGTGTCGTGATATCGCGACACTTCGGCCAAGGCTGTGCCTTGGGCGCCGAAGTGTCGTGATATCGCGACATCACGATATCGCGACACTTCGGCCAAGGCTTTGCCTTGGACATTGAAGTGTCACGATATCGCGACACTTCGGCCAAAGCTTTGCTTCGGGCGCCAAAGTGTCACGATATTGCGACGTCACGATATCGTGACACGTGACACTTTGGCAAAGGCCTTCTTTTGATTAAGGCTTGCTCTTGCTTAAGGCATGCTTTGGATTAAGGCTTGTTCTTGCTTAAGGCATGCTTTGGATTAAGGCTTGTTCTTGCTTAAGGCTTGCTTTGGATTAAGGCTTGCTCTTGCTTAAGGCATGCTTTGGATTAAGGATTGTTCTTGCTTAAGGCATGCTTTGGATTAAGGATTGTTCTTGCTTAAGGCTTGCTTTGGATTAAGGCTTGTTCTTGCTTAAGGCTTGCTTTGGATTAAGGCTTGTTAAAACGACCAGCTTCTGCTTTGTTTACTTTTTGACCTTTTAAACTGCTGTGTAAGTGGCTAGGACCACTGTTTGACCTTTGAGGGCTGCCCTGAAAGCTGTGTATGTCAATGCAATCAGTGTTTGTAGTCACATAATTGGATTGGTGCTGTTTTGGTGTCTACAGATGCCCCTTTTTGGGAAGCGCTGTGGGTGATGTAGTGCTGAGAAAAAATAGATAACCAAAGCACTAATGATTAGGGTTTATTGGTAACCTAACCAACTTTTGATGCCCCAAGTATGGAAAGGGCATGCATTCTTGAATCCTTGCTTCTGACAAGCTAAGGAATTTGATTTCAAGTGTTAACCTATTTTGGTGAGGTGTGACTTGAGCTTGGACATTGATCAGTCATGATTAGGCAAAGGGCGTAACCTTTTGTCCATAGGGGAACCTTGTGTTCATGCTTCGAGAATGCCAAGTGTTTGATCAATTTGATTGCTGCTTGTTTACTGCCCCAAGCAAGAGTGTGATTGTCTTTGTCAATGATTCTTTGAATGCATGTCATTGCTTTGATTGGGTATGTGCTTGTTGATTGGTGACTAAGTGTGACTACCCCCTCAAGCAACGAATCGATGAGGGAATGACCTTCATGAGAAAAGCGACGAGTCTCTTGACCCAAGATGACTTGTGCAAGGGTGCCTTTAGATTTTTTACCATTACGCATGCGCAATTTCCCGACATTTGGACCTATTTTTGGTGGGTGTTAACCCTTTTGGTGATGCCATAATGGGGTGAAATCGTCGAAAACCTGTCTTCCCGTGGAGTGGTCCGACTATGGTAGCCTTCTTGGGGAAGTAGAAGAATGACAATTTGAGCGCCGACATCAATTTTCTATGCCAAGAGGTTAAGTGCAAGAGCACTTGTGTCCGGCAATGCTTATTGCTATGTTTTTGTTTTGCATTTTTGTGATGTTTTTGTTGTTTTTATTTTCTTGCTTTGTGTATATGTCATTATTTTATGTTATGCACAATGATTGATGTTTATGGATGCATGCTACTTTATATTGATATATGCATATGGTATGATAAATGCGATTGTTGTATGTTGATTTATTTTTATGGATGCATATGTCGTGATGAATGCAAATGTTTTTGATTTATATGTGATATGCAGAAATGAAATGGATGGATAGAATTTGTGATGTTTGGCTATGGCACCATAGACTATTTAGAACTCTGTTATTTTGTCTTTAGGTGATTATGTATGCATGACTTTGTATGTATACATATGGTTTTTATTTTTTTGTATTTTCTGATGGTATTGTAAGGATGAAAAGTAGCGCAGTTGGTTTAGAAATGTAGCTAAGGTTTTTTGAGACTCAGACGGTTTTAACTTACTAGCCATGGTTGTACTTTATCTTACAAGACTTTTGAACAAGGTATGAATCGGACTTGTTTTTGACCAAGCTATTTCACATCCCTATGTGTGCAATTGAGTTCATTTATGTGGTATTTGTCAGGATACCGCTAGTGCCAGATGGGCTTTCAACCGAACTGTGCCTGAGGATCACCTAATTAGCTCCACTAACTCCTTTGTTGTATTTAGTTAGATTAATCTGTGATGTTATTCACGATACCATAAGCTAGCTCATCCTTATGCAAACATTGGTCTGCACATATGCAAAGCGAATGTGACAGACATATCGTCATGCGGGTAGGATACCACCATTGCCAGATAGGCTATCAACCAAACCTATAATGAGGATCACCTAGATGGTTTTTGAATGCTGAGAATTCTAGGGATTCAAGTTCGGGATATTTGTTGGCTGAATGATTTAGAAAGTTGCTCGTCTATATAGTGATGAAAATCATTGTTTATTTTCTATTAATTCTTTTTGAGCGAGGATTTTGAATAGTAGTGATAACCACTGTTATTTGATTTTGTGTTTTGAGTATTGTGAGTTTGGGCTGGTGAGTGGCCTTGATCCTTGTGGCCTTGGGGACGACTACGCATCCTTTGTAGGGACGTGTAGTACGAATCCTTATGACGTTGGGGACCAAGGGGGTGATGGAGATTATGGAGTAAGGGCATTGATATTTTAGGCCTTGGGGATGACTACCCATCCTGGTTAGGGGCGGATAGTACGAATCCTTACAACTTGGAGACCAAAGGTGAATGGAAAGTGTTAGGATGACGATTTGTTGGAATTTTGTTCGTGAATGGCGTTGATCCCTTTTGGGTCTTGGGGATGACTACCCATCCTTGGCAGGGATGTGTAGTACGAATCCTTACAACTTTGGGAACCAACTATGATTGGGATTTGGTAGTGGTGAAAACCACTATATATGGAGGTGAATGAATGGGGAAGAGCTCGTCCTTTTGTCAATTCTCAGCATTCTGGAACCATTCGCACAGGGGGATGAGCAAGATAACCGTTTCACTTATGGTGACCTGGATTACTGCGCAGGTTTCATCTTTTGTTCACACAACTTGGGAATTTTTATGTGTTTTAATTTGTGTTGGGATGTTACGTAACAAGGCGTATTTCAAGTGTAACTCTACCTTTGTAAAATCTGTTTGACTCGGTACATTACGTAGCTAAAGAGCAAAATGATGACTGAATTACGAAAACTCTTGATACATTAAAAGACTACTGACTCTAGTGTGGTAAAAATCAATGCATGTTGTTTTTGTAAAATGGAACAGTGTGGAACAAGATGGACTAGCAGAGCAATTATAGCTTATGGTGCCTTCGACCTATACGACCACAAATATGCAATGTATGGATGCAATGCTTTAATGCAGCTATGTATTTTTGTATTTTTGATGGATTGTTTTTTGTGAATATGAAGATGAAGTGCGAGAAGAACTCTCTATTGATGAATTTGAGTATGCCTAGAAATGAGATGCAAAGAATTTTTTTTTTTTGTTTTTTGATGATTTTTGAATTTTAACTTTTCTTATTTTTGACCAAGCGATTGCGATAATCCTTGGAGCATTTTGGGATTGACCAAGCGATTTTAGGATCCTTGGAGCATTTTTGGGATTGACCAAGCGATTATAGAATCCTTGGAGCATTTTGGGATTGACCAAGCGATTGCGATAATCCTTGGAGCATTTTGGGATTGACCAAGCGATTATAGAATCCTTGGAGCATTTTTGGGATTGACCAAGCGATTATAGAATCCTTGGAGAATTTTGGGATTGACCAAGCAATTATAGAATCCTTGGAGCATTTTGGGATTGACCAAGCGATTGCGATAATCCTTGGAGCATTTTGGGATTGACCAAGCGATTGTGATAATCCTTGGAGCATTTTTGGGATTGACCAAGCGATTATAGAATCCTTGGAGCATTTTTGGGATGACCAAGTGATTGTGATGATCCTTGGAGATTTTGGGGTGACCAAGTGATTGCGATAATCCTTGGAGATTTTGGGGATTGACCAAGCGATTATAGAATCCTTGGAGCATTTTTGGGATGACCAAGTGATTACGATAATCCTTGGAGCATTTTTGGGATTTGACCAAGCGATTGCGATAATCCTTGGAGCATTTTTGGGATTTGACCAAGCGATTGCGATAATCCTTGGAGCATTTTTATGATTTGACCAAGCGATTACGATAATCCTTAGAGCATTTTTGGGATTTGACCAAGCAATTGCGATAACCCTTGGAGATTTTGGGGATTGACCAAGCGATTATAGAATCCTTGGAGCATTTTTGGGATGACCAAGTGATTGCGATAATCCTTGGAGCTTTTGGGGTGACCAAGTGATTGCGATAATCCTTGGAGCTTTTGGGGTTTTGACCAAGCGATTGTGATAATCCTTGGAGCTTTTTGGTTTGGATTATTGCTCTTCAAGGGATAGGGGTACCCCCAGCTTGATGGTCTTTACACTCTAGATCTAGCTCTGGAGGGATGGGAACGAATGGATCATCCCTATGCACGGATAGGAGGACAGGGTCTACCCTCGGTACTGATATTGCTATGGGATCTTTGGGCAAAAATTGATATCTGTATGCCCAAAGTGGCAGATGTAACACTTGGTCCCACTGCGGTGGGTTAACATGCCACTCATGCCCTAGTATTGTGTTTATCTGTCACATGTGATTGTTGTGGGCTATCTTTTTTTTATCCTCACCTTAGACCAGTGAGTATAGCTCATCAGAATCTAGAGATTCTGAGACATGGAGGACTACATCATCAGGTAGCCCTATGGTTAAAGTTAGGCCTTGGGAGCTCCAAAATATTGGTCTCTACCGACTCTAAGTGCTCTAGTGCTTTGCATGTATCGGGAGATTTGAGCTCCTCCTCTTTGGTTGGTTCTTGTTGAGGAACTTGGGGCTTATGGAGGGGTGTCCAGATAGCACCCCCCATGCCTTGGTAGGGCTTTTCATCCCGCTCTTCTTCTTGCTCTGATTCCTTAGAGGCTTCTTGATGAATTTCTAAGGGTGGCCCATAAACCTGAGTGGGTTCCTGAGGAAGGTGCCCGTCATTGGTTATAAGAGTAGCCTCCCGCTCATGTCTGGGAGGCATCGGGGGCGATGCTTGATGAGGTCACGGAGACTTGTCTCGCACCCGAGGGTTGTGCCTCTCATAATGTTTTGTATTATGTGTGTGAGGGGTTGGAGTCCTCTCCTGCATAGTTTGTTGGAACAACTCATCCTTCTGGTTTTGAAGGTGCTCTTTATTTAGAAGATACCATTGCTCTAACTGTTGTCGTTCTAGCTCAAGTTGCGTGAGTTGCATCCGGTGTGCGAAATGCTTGACAGATTCTAAGATAGTTGGTCTTGCCGTCTCATGTCTAGAAGGGTTAGATGCCTCTCTGACATATCTATCTTGGTCATAGTGATCCAAGATATCTATAGGCAGCCTCCCTCTATTGGAGGTAGTGACATTTATCCGAGGCTCTGGCCTTAGTAGGTGATCCCGATGGCTAGCATTTACAGAGGCGTCTTGCTCCCATGATGTCTATTGCTTTTGAGGAAGGTAAGGGTTTTCCTCTTGCTCTCTTTCATAAGTGAAAAATGGACGGGCGAAGTTGGCTCGCCCCGCCTGAGGAGCTTTGTGCTTTGGATTTGTCTTTGTAGTCCTGACAACTAGAGGGGGTGAAGGAGGGATAGTGTAATGATGTGGTTCCTCCCATTGAACCCTATGTTGACCTAGCGCTTCATCACGTGGTGACCGCTCATAGCGAGCATCTAAGGGAGCTATCCTACGACTGTACCCCTCATGGAAGGGTGTGTGCTGAGTGCTATGCTGAACAGGAGTGCTCCTCGAAGAGGTGCCCCTATAGTCCCATTCCATCGGGGCACGAAGGGGACTGCCTTGTGTGTCAGGCTACCAAGGTGGTATGACCAAATCCTTGGGGCTATATCGGAGGTGACTTGTGCCTCCTTGGATATTCCCCATAGCATCCGCCCATGATTGGGCTTGGTTGCGGGTGAGCACCATTGTGGTGCTCTTCTATTAGCTACGCATATTTTTATCTCGTTTATGATGATTTTTCTTTTTGTTACACTAAGCAGAAATGAACACACACATACACAAACAGTGATTATCTCTTTTAAGGATTAATAGTGTGTCCTAAACTGGTCTAGTGCATTTTGATGTTTTGTTTTGTTTTTGCAAGTTTTGAAGAACGTTTAAATGCATAATGTTGGCTCATATGACTCCCATAAATGGTCGCCCCTTCAATATACCATTGCCGGACCGATATACCAACCTCTCTATATACCCACCCTTACGAGAGGGAAACTAAAGGTACATGAGAGTAGATGGTACATGGAACATAGGCGGTACAAAAGGGGTATTGTCCTATTAATGAAACCTACCATAGAAGACTTATCCTCGCGTGCATGGGAATCACCCCAGCAACACTCGGTCAGCTTTCGTCAGGATTTACGCCTAACAACAGTGACAATCGGGGTGATGGATGCAAAATCAAGCCAAGGTGGTGATGAAATCCACCGATGGTCTTGATCAAGGGCTGGGGTTTTATGACCAGCTCCTTGGTTTAATTTTACCATGTGATGTGTGTGGGGTTCATTTTATTTAATGAAAATGAAACAAGCATAAACAACTTTCCCTAAGCAAGTAAAAGTTGAAAAAAAGTAGAAACAGAAAATAATAATAATAAAATAAAAAAAATGCAGGTACAACTTTGGAACCTTACCTTTTTTTCTGCTCAAATTGGCTATCTTTTCCACCCAAATCGGTTGTTTCTGATTCTTCCCGGTACCTTTAAGCACAAAAACGTAAATTTCAATCAATTTCTGAATCTAAAAAAAAAAACAGGGACAGAGTCCCACCGTGATTGCCACTGAAAGCATGAGATTTCGGAAGAAATAAATACTAAGATGCAATGAAAACATAACTAGCTTGATGCATGAAATAACATGGATATAATCAAATCAGAAGCAGGAGCACAACCCTTTTTATTAATGTGATTCCAACTCGGTTACAATACGTCTCATCCCTTTTTAAGGGCTAGGAGAGTTAGCATTTTTCCATTACAAAAAGTGCATAGTGATCTTCTTCCACATGCCCACATTTGAAACGGGCGGGCCAAAGTGTTGCCGCCGCTTATGCTGATGAATCCTTGCTTGCTGCTTCTCCTGCGATCAAAGAAACACAGAGACGTTAGTAGCACCTGCAACACAAGGACAAAACGTTTGACTCTCGAAATCAATGAGAAATGCGTGCAAAAATACTGATTAAATTGGTAAACAACATAACTCTAAGCAACCTGCAACTTTTATAGAAAATAGAAAACTTTACCAGAGGGCCGCTGCCATTAAAACAGTCGGTCGATTTGCACTTGACTTTAATTCGTCCATCGGCAAGATGAATTCAACTGTTCTTCCTCTGACTGTTTAATGCAAATTTGACTGTGTTACAATGCTGAATCAATGTTGTTACCTATAGGTTAGTGAGGCAACAAAAATGACAAAAGCATGATAATACTTGATAAACATCTAGAGTCACGTAAAGTGTAATGCAAGATACATTCGAACATACAGTGTAGTGCAAGATATATTCTAACGTAAAGCGAGAACTTATTTAAACAACATACAACGTGATGTAAAAAAACTGCGTGATAACAGAATAATCTAAAATGAAACTAAGAGCGTGTGGGGCACCCGAGCGGGCCGCCCATCATGGGAATTTGATTTTGGCACCAATCCACTAGGGAAGGGCCCAAAATATTAGAGAATGGATTGTCGGTGAATTGATGGTTTACTATGATCCAATGTCAGGTATTAAGGTCCGGGTTCACCTTCTAGCAGCCACCAATAACCTCTCCTGCGAAAGAGATTACGGGTGTAGAAGAATGAATCTAACAGGAGTGTAATCGGGTGTTTAATTTGGTAGCACTTCATCGCTTGAAATGTCTACCAGCTTGTCCTTCTGGGCGGGAAAGTTCATCGTTTTATAGACCCATGGGGTCTCTTTGGATGGGCACACAGGGATGCCATGTGGCGGCCATGCCTTCCCAAAAGGGAGGAGACTCCTCCTTGACTTGGGCTTACATGACTGCCCTTGCAACAATCCGCTAACTGCCAATCTACCCACCTACGCGCGCATGCACAGCAGGTGGCAATAACTGACTGTCCTCGACTGCCACTTGTCTAACGTCCGCTTTAAATCGTTTTAACGACACTTTTAAATGTTTTAGTGTTTGCCTTTGAATGCTTGAATTCCGCCTTTGATTGATTAAATTCACCTTAGGCGCAAATGCCGAAGTGTCGCGATATCACGACGTTGTGGCCAAGGCCTTCTTTGGGCACCGAAGTGTCATGATATCGCGACACTTCGACCAAGGCTTTGCCTTGGGCGCCGAAGTGTCGCGATATCGTGACACTTCGGCCAAGGCGTTGCCTTGGGCATCGAAGTGTCACGATATCGCAACGTCGTGATATCATGACACTTCGTCCAAGGCTGTGCCTTAGGCGCCGAAGTGTCGCAATATCGTGACGTCGCGATATCGTGACACTTCGGCCAAAGCTTTGCTTTGGGTGCCGAAGTGTCGCGATATCACGACGTCGCGATATCGTGACACTTCGGCCAAGGCCTTCTTTTGATTAAGGCTTGCTCTTGCTTAAGGCATGCTTTGGATTAAGGCTTGTTCTTGCTTAAGGCATGCTTTGGATTAAGGCTTGTTCTTGCTTAAGGCTTGCTTTGGATTAAGGCTTGTTCTTGCTTAAGGCTTGCTTTGGATTAAGGCTTGTTAAAACGACCAGCTTCTACTTTGTTTACTTTCCAACCATTTAAACTGTTGTGTAAGTGGCTAGGACCACTGTTTGACCTCTGAGGGCTGCCTTGAAAGCTGTGTATGTTAATGCTATCAGTGTTTGTAGTCACATAATCGGATTGGTGCTATTTTGTTGTCTATAGGTTGAGCTTGGGAACATAGCATTGATATTTGCTACAAGTGGTATTAGAGCTTGGATGCTTGCCCCTCCCACAACCAAGCTTGGAGAACCATTACATTCCCCTCCTCTACTCCTACACAAATTTATGTGTTGAGTTGAAGAAGAGCATGAGGATGTTGCTTGAGGTTTCATAAAACCTCCACAGATTTTATTTTTATTGAAAGTATTAGCTTGTATATCTTTTTGTAGGTATCCAAAATTTGGATTTGATCATGTTTGATGACCTTGTATAAACTGACCTTGTTCATTTTTACACAACTATGCAATATAAAAAATTTAGATATGATCGCGTTCGGTGGCCTCTATGTATATTGATTGTTTTTGTTTTTACATAGCCATACAATATTTAAAATTTAGGTCTAATATAGTTCGATGAAATCTATGTAAACTAACCATTTTTATTTTTACATAACCATTCAATATCCAAAATATGGATCTGATGGAGTTTGATGACCTTTGTATAAAATAACCGTGTTTTTTTACATATTCATACAGTTAGATCGACCATTGTATAAAATGATCATGTTTTTTTTACAACATAGCAGGCTTTTAACCTCTCCATTGTACTTGTATAAGTGGCTTCTAAAAATTTTTACAGTGAGTTCAGCTAACTTATAACCCTCATTTATAAGCTTAATTCCACATGGATGGTGATAAAGGTCTAGTGGATGACACCTAACATACATACTACCACATTAGCATTATAGTAGCACTACATCTACACTCCAAGTCTATTTTTGATTTTCATTTGCTTTATTTCATTGCAAATCAATTCACATTTTTGTATCATCTCTAAACTAAATGAATATGTCGACTCATTCCATACCCTAGACTCATGATAGGGTGCAACTTCCTTGGTGGTGGGAAACCAAATTAAAATTATAGTGAGTCAATGGTCGACTAGACTTAATGAGAATACACAGTGAAAGGGGTTAGCCATACCCACGAACATTTAGAAAGGAATCATCCTTTTGTCTATGCTTATAAAACTAAAAACTCTTAATCAAGATTAAAATTAAGTTGGTCCAATATCTATCATAGTTGTGGAATAGAGCACATACTTCTCTTTAGAGAGTATATTACTAACCATAGTAAACTAGGTGAGGACTGGTAGGACTTGGGCTTCATCATGGATTGGATTTAATCATCGAGTATCTTTATGTGGGTATCTAGTTGAAGGCCTTAATTTGAGACAAGCTCATTTTACCTCTTCAAATTTTAAAACCTCACCTACTTGCAGTCATAAGATTAAGGTTTCTAGTTTTTCACATCCCACACTTTGGTATTCATTTGTGCAATCTAGTGTTGGATATATTGATCTACACATTCATCTGTTGGAGATATTAACTTTTAAATTCATTTGTAGTGTTTCATTTTGGGCTACACACCTTTTTTTAGTACTTTGGGTTTAGCCACATCATCATCCTATTGCATTAGTACTTAGAGCCACTTAATTTTACAATTCATTATTTTTAAAAAATATTCCACTTGGACAATGAGCAAGGTCTAGTAAATTGTATTCATTTATTATCATCACTTGGCTAATTATTTACAGGCACATTTTATCTCACTTAGTCATATATTCCTTGTTCACACCTTGACACACCTCTTGTAAGTCTTTGTAGTATCATATGTCACAATTGAAAGGAATTATAATTAGATCATTCCAATATGCAAGGATCTCAATTGTTAATAGAATACCATATTCATCCAAAACAAGAATCTGAAAGCAAATTGATAGCATAAGCTTACAAATGGATATGCAAATTAATGAGCAATAATATCATATATTATACCTAAATAATAAACTTCTCAACAAGTACAATGAAGATGCCTTTGTTATAAATGTAAGGATAATCAACCATAGTCGTAGGATCAAGCTAAGAATAAATATCCACCGTATAAAAGGAATATGTGATATGATCTATAGATATATAACCACTATGGGGAGAAAGAATCTCATCCCTCCAAATATACCTAAAAATATCCTCATAATACGTAGGAATAGTCAAACCTAAAAATATCCCCATAGTATCTAAGAAATAAATATGTAACATCTCATAATATCTAAATAAGATAAATTAAATATCCACATATAAGTGAATGGGGAAAATACAAGTAATAACTAAATAAAAATGAAATAAATTACCTATATGAACATGAGCTAAGGTAAACAACCTACTCTTACACCCCCCCTCAAATGAAGCTAGATGCCAAAAAATAAAGTGTCATATCTATAGTATGAGTCCCAAAAACAAGACCTGATTAGGTACTCATGTACAATGTGTATCTAGAAGCTCTCAAAACATAAGTAGGAAGAAAAAATATTTTGCTAGGAAGAGAGAAGAAAATGTAAGAATGGAGGTAAGGAGTTCTTCCAACACCCCCTAACACAATGAGATCCATGAAGAAGTCCTAGGAAGAAGTGGATGCCTCTACGATAAACAATGTGTCTCCAATTAGGAAGAAAGTAGCCATGAAGCATCCACCATATGTCTTCCCACTCCAAGTGAGTGTGAGAATATGGGAACAAAAAGTAGAATGATGATGTAGAAACTTCAAAAAAATCCAAAGTGAAGAATATGTAACCAATAAGTTATGAAATGAATATCCAAGAATGTAGAAGCCCAAACCAACACTGAAATGGGGTAGAGTATAGTCCTAATAAAAATCTAAAATATCAATGTGCACAAAACCATGAGTTTGTAAAAGTGAAAGAGATGTGTGAAGAGCATCCATCAAGGAAGAGTCACCAATGTACTATTGCATAAGTGATGATGAGCCCATGGAAGCAATAAGAGAAATAAGTGGATGCTTAGAACCCTTAAAATAATTAACATGTTCATTCCGATATCCAAGTTAGAGTCCAACTAAAGATAAAATATTTGTATCCAACTCCTAAAGGAGTACATAATCCAATGTGAAAGAAATAGGAGAAGGAAATGGTGGACAAGGTGGCTTACTCAAAGAAAGAAGGAACACTAATGTGTAGGGTCCACCAATATTGAACACCAAGTATCCTTGAATTCCCTCCTTAGTAGTTGATCCCTTCTTGATGAATTCTCCTAGCACATTTTCAATATTCTTCAAAGTATCCTTTTTGATGGTTTGAACTTGAATTTATTAATAAAAATTTGGAAACATATCAATTCAATATCCCTATATAAAATTTAAATTTTTATGGTTATAATATATAAGTAAAGTATTTATTGATGTTGACCAAGTGATATTAGCTCAACTCGTTTAATTCCTTAATATTTAAAAAAGAGACCTAAGATTCAAATCTTACGAAACAATATCATTATATGATAATGATGTAATATAGATGAACCCATTCCAATCCTATATAACCAATTAATATATATATATATATATATATATATATATATATATATATATATTTATTAGATTATAAATTATACAAATCACCTTAAACAAAGACTATGTTTATTTTAAATGTTTATCTAACTAATAGTAATACGACTAACCTTTTTAAATTGAAACCTTTTAAATTTTCAAAGTCAAAGCCTTACGAAGCCTCACATGCTGCCATGAAGAGCAAAAATATGTTTAAACTTTGGGTTTAAATGCCATGATATGGCAGTGGGCCGACAGGCCTTTACAGGCGATTAGTATAAATAAATGTCGTTAATCATTATCTTAACAAAACGAATCGGAAAAGACAATCCCCAAAGAATCACTAACAGTTGGGCTCCAGAAATCAGATCGAAATCTTCATATTGAGTTATCCCATTTTTTTATTCCTTACAGACGACCGTTTCTATTGAAAGAGACTTGAATCTTTAATTTCTTTCCCATTTCGCAGAAATCTTCTCTGTATCCTTCGGTTAAGTTTCCTCTACATTAGTTGTTTGGAAGCTATGGATTTCGAGTCCCTATCATGGAACGGTGTGTTGGGAAGACTTAAAGACATTGTCTCCATCAGCATAGCTAAGGTCAAGCATAACCGCGAGCATCTAGCGGCCGCAGTCATTAAAGCCACTAGTCACAGCGATAGTCCGCCCAAAGAAAAACATATCCGAAGAGCCATAGCCGCAACGCCCCCAAATCAACCTCGTGGCGAACAAATCTATCTGGCATGCGCCCTATCAAAGCGCTTAACCAGAACGCAAAACTCCACTGTTGCTCTCAAGACGCTGATTCTCATCCACAGACTAACCAGAGATGGCCACCCTTCTTTCACCGCAGAACTCCAACTACTCGAGGATATCTTGCATTTCATGGAGGATTCCTGTTACGAGGCCTCACAATGCTCATCTCTGCTCCGAAACTATTCCTTATACTTGGTGAAAAAAATTAAAACCCATAAAGCTCTAAACTGTTATGACGAAGCGTGTCATATGTCAGTCATAGAGCAATTGCAAAGGTTAAAAGTCTTCCAACAATTATTTGATGCTCTGTTAGATTGCATTCCTCGTACCAAAGCCCATCGAAGTGATGACCTTGTAGTCATGGATACGGGGACTTGTCTTGCAAACTCCCTTGTCAAGCACTCCTTTCGTCTTATTGTGAAGGACAGCTTACATATCTATGCCGCAATGGGGGACGCCATGGCGGAGTTGTCCAAATCGGTGTCTAAAGTGACCCAAGAGGACGCTCTCAGCATTGTTGAAATTTTGAAGAAATGCTCGCAACACACAGTGAGGCTTTCTGATATTTGTGTGTTAGAAAGATGGATATTTGACAGCAGCGACATTCAATTGCCAAGAACCATCAAGCCTGCCCACGCATGTATTGAAGATATTGCCCACGCTATTTCTGAGATGAGACTGGATTCGCCTCAAGGCAATTGCGTTGGTGAAGTAGAAATCAAGAAAACAGAAGAAGAAGCAGGTGCATTTAATGAATCTTCAGCAGTTCTCCCTGATGGCAACCTTAACCTTGGCCCTTCTCCGCAGGTATAACATCATAGCTAGCTTGAAATGTTTTTTTTTTTTGTCAAATATAATGTTACATACTTATAGAGGAATTTAGGCTATGAAAGGCATTTGAGACCATGAACATACTGTGTACTGTTAAAGGATTAGAACATTGACTTCTTAATAGTGAACGTTTTTATTGAAAAAGCTATGGACCTTTCGACGTTGCTTCTTTATTTCATGTTCTAATTTTCATCATGGCTTTTTCAGGAGGAGGCTTGCCTAAACAACCCATCAAAGGAAGATGATAAAAGATTTATTACAATCGAAAGACAACCCTGGGTATGGCTATAAACACTGCTTGATTTTAGTTTTATGTGCTTTGGATGACCAAATGATGCTTACATATACCCTTTTATCAGGTAGCGGATAACGTTGTTAGCTACTGCGCTAAATGCAACAAAGAGTTCGGCTTCTTTTTTCGTAAGGTGATGTGTGCAACCAGTTTTTCCTTTCTTAGAATTTAATTATGTTCGAATTGTTGACAATAATTGCTTTGAATTCAATTATGTTCAAGGTATTGACAAAAAAAAAAATCTTTGATATTTTCAACCAGCATCATTGCAGAATATGTGGAAATATTTTCTGTGGAGAATGCTCCAGTGGAAAAATTCCACTAGATGGCAATCGACTTTCGCTGTATCAGAACGGAGATTTCAAACCAGAACGAGTCTGCAACAGATGTTTGGTAGGCATACCAGTTTTGCGCTCCAGTTATTATCTATTATGATTAATATATTCCGAGTTGTTAGATTCAACAAGCATCTCATTTGATAATTCTATGTTGTTTTGCAGGAAAAATCGGAAAACTACAAAAATGGTCAATTGAAGGCAAGACAAACATCTTGAAACTCCATCAGGAGTGAACATCCTGATGTGGAAGGTTTTATTTTGATCACTTTATTCCAATCTCCAGGTTATTAAGATCCCAGACTCTTTCCTTCCAGCAAGTATGAAGAGAATAATTGTTCAAGTTTGTAGGGCTTGAATAAATGTAAAGCTAGGGTGGTTTTTCAACTTGGGTTTGGTTTAGTGTATAGAGTTTACCCTAATGTTGACCATCAACTTTATTCGCGTAATATTGTGGAACCTGGTTTTGGAATTAAATTAACCAAATGTTTACATTCTTTTGAGTACAAAGGAAGAGTATACTAAAAATTATAACAGAAAATTAAATAATTTAATGAAATTAAATTAAGCAAATGTTTAATTCTTTTGAGTATAGAGAAGATAAAAAATAACAGAAAATAAAACCTTACAAAAAACCCCAAAATACAAAATAGAAGACCAACACATACAACAAAGGGAGGAGGCCAAGCAAACCAAGAGAACCCCGAGAAGACTAGTGAGTGAACCAAGAAGACCAGTAAGTAAACGCAGATGGTCTACATCAAAGAGGCAAGCTCAATAATAATTCCACGGGACATTATGATTATGGGTGGAGTCAATTTTACATGAGTAATGTTTTGTCCCCCACGTATATTAGATAATGGGATTATAATATATTTTTATTATTAAATGTATCATTTAAATATATTTTTCAATGAATTTATACATATTTTTATGAGGGATTTTTATGAAGAATCTTATTAAAATATATTTTTTATTTTTATTATTTAATTATATTTCTTAAATATTTTTTCTTTCAATAAGTTTACACATGTTTTTATGAAAGGTCCTCAATGGGGTTTACATTCTTTTGAGTACAAAGAAAAAGTATATTTAAAATTATAACAAAAAGTTAAATAATTTAATTATGGGTGGAGTTGAATTTTTCACGAGTAATATTTTGTATATTTTTTTTCCAATAAGTTTATACATGTTTTTGTGAAGGGTCCTCAATGTGATTTACATTATTTTGAGTACAAAGAAAGAGTATATTTAAAAATATAATAAAAATATTAAATAATTTTAATTATGGGTGGAGTTAAATTTTATAGGAGTAATGTTTTGTCCCCCACCCATAATTAAAACATAATTATGGTATTATAATGTAAAAAATGACGTATGGGAGAGGGATTTATCGAGTTGCCAAGGAGATTTGTTGTCTTTCCAAAAAATCAAGAGGTATGGGACTACATGATTGTCAAAGACAAGGTTTTGCTTTATCTTCTAAATGGATTCTTCGAGCCTTAAGTGGTTCTGAAGCTTAGAAAATTCTAATTTGGCACTGGATTTCCACTGATTTACCTCTTGGTAGGAAGGCTTTAAAAGACATGAATTTTCAATCCCTCCTGGTTGCTCCTATCCCAATTATAATTCAAGGCTCTTTTATCATTCAAAGCATATGGAGGGCTTGGGAGAAAATTAAGCCTTAGTTGTGTTGGCAAGGGGATGGGCATCATAAAGGTGCTTCTATTTCCACTTATAATGTTTGGTGGTCACCTTTTATTACTTTTCAAGGTTCCCCTCTTGCTTTAGTGCAATGGATTCATGCTCCTCGGTTCTTCAGGAAAGAGATTTCAATAGTGGTAGATTTTTTCAAGATGTTCTAGGGATTGGATCCCATGGGATGATTTCAGGAGTTTGTTTGGTCTGCACCCAAATGATAAGAATACTTATGACAATATTTTGGATTGTATCCCTTTTTCTCTTTGGTTCATGATCTGTAGATATTCTCAAAATCCTTGGTGGTCTGAATGGGGATGGTTTAAGAAAAATATGCTTCTTAATTACAAACCAAAGTTAGGGTATGCTTGGATTACTATCAATGTCCCTATAGGTAAAAGACTCAATGAGCGGTGGGATCTTCTTTCCATTCAGACTCATTGGAGTCTAATATTTAAAATGGCTTGGGTAGGATATATTGAACCCAAACAGACTTTCTTTTCTTGGAGCTTATTATCCTATGGTCTTCGTCTTGGACAAATATTAAAATATCTTGGAATGAAGAATCCATTTTGCCATTTTTATGGTGCTCCAGAGGATCCCCTTCATCTTTATTGGTAGTGTAAGAAAGCTCTAATGGCCTGGGATTAGCTTGAGTCCTTCTTTCGGCCTCATATGGCCAGTCCATTCACCTGGCATCATGCTTTGCTTGGTGACCCACTACAACAACCCTTCAAAACTCTAATTCCTATACGCCTAATTTGTCTTCAAGGATGAGATACTGCTAATGTATCTATGGTTGTAGGAGACAGGTTTTATTACTGGCAAGACAATGCAAACAAAAGTGGTCTCCTCAACAAGGTAAAAGAATTATTTTGGTGAGAGGTAAGTCAAGGAAGATGATGAGTGGTGATGTATTCGCCAGTTGATAGGGGTAATGAACCCTATGGGCAATGCATTCACTAGCGGTCCATATAGTATGTATATCATATAGTTGTATTCATAGGAGTGTTTAATGTTTTATATTTTGTGAAACTATGGTGTTGAATGGTAATAAAGATGCTTAATGCATGGGACTTTGTCGACATAGAAATAGGGGTTATATGGCTTTTAGAATGGAGTAGTGGTGACCACTTGGAAAAGTGTTAGAAGAACAAGCTTAAAACTGCCACCGATTCTTACATACAAAGGTGGTGGGAAAAAACCATCATTTTTATGGTAAACAAAAAGGAGAAAGTGGTGGAAGATGGTATGTGGTTTCTCAGCAGAAGAAGAGAGTGAACTTTAGAAGGAAATAAGGGATTAGAGAACAAGGAAAATAAGAAGTAAAGTTGGAGGTAAGGTTGAATCGGTAAGGGATCTTATATTATTAAAATTTAAAAAATATGATGAAAATTTCAATTGTGTGTTGAATGAATGACTCAGGGAAAGAAAATAAGAAAAATTGATCAAAATGTGTGAATCATGTATTGCATGTGCTCTTAAAGTTTCATTGCTTTATTTGATATATGTGTTGGAGAATGACTAAAGGTTGGTTGAATAAAAACTTAACAAAATTTAAATATTTTGATTTGTTTTTGCTACATGTTGGTTGATTGAAAACTAAAATCAAATTCAAATCCTCTGTATTTACTATGATACATGTACTTATGAATTTAAGCAATAGGAGGTTGTTGTGTGAATATATGGATGAAAACTGGGATTATTTTTCCTTATCTGAAATATGAATTAAGACTCCATATTGTGTAATGTGTCATGGAATATTTATAGTGATGAAGTAATCTAAAATGAAAACTATTACATGTTGTTCTGTGTTCTGAAATTATGGATGCATATAGTCATAGATGCATTACTTGGTAGAACGATTGTTCTGACCCTTGAATTCACTAGATAATTAGATGATGTGAAATAATTATGTGGAGCTTTCCAAAACCTTATGCATGTTGTTTCCTTTGAGACTATTTCAGCATTGGGTGCCAAGATTTATTCATATAGAGTTGATAGAAATTCTATGATTTTTTTTAGGAAACTGAAGACTCCACTTAGAAGAAGATTGATATCTAAATCACAAAGGGTTACATTTAATCCGTTCCATTCATTAATATTGAAAACATGGCTCATGGGAGGAAAATAGAACATAGATTGTATATTGTGTTTTGATATTGAACATAAAGTCTAGATATAAGTGCATGGTTGTATCCAGAACCTTGATGTAAAGCATTATAGTTTTAGATGTTTTTATTTATTTGTTTCCAATCATAAATCTTGAAGTAGAGGAAAGTAACTTGTGTTATTATTTTATATGAGACTAAGTACAGAGCATCTTATTTTTCACTGGTCATGTTGAGCATGAATACATTAGTGTTGTATATAAATATTTAGATTCAACTATAATATGGTCATTTGATTTGAGGAGTGAGTACAAAGATGTGATTGTTTCATGTCACATTGTAAATTAAAGGTACAAGTCTCTGTTTCAAATCTAATGCTTAATTTAGATCCGAAAACTTAATTTAGTATGCTATGAACGATGTCTTTTTCAATTTATTCAACTAAGATGTTACATGTTTGGAAACAACGATGGTAAACTTGGTTCTAGTTTACACCAATTCAAATCAGAAATAAAAGGGTTTAGTTGTTTATCTAAAACACCCCCAAATAAACCTTAAAACTCTACGTAGGAGTGGGGAAATCATGTAAAACTTTGGGGAACAAAAGAATGGGTTTGGACTGACATTTTATTTGCAGTCTACTTCGTCTATTCAAAAGCAATGTAACAAGATTATGGTATAGTTTAAAAATAGGTATTGTTGAAACAATTAGTAGGGAATCTTAAGTTTAGCATACCATAAAATTTTATTTTCTTATAGAAATATATTCAATTTAAACAAAATTTAGGTATGAGAGTTCATTGGAAAAGTTTTTCAGATTAAAAGCAAGCATAAACTCATTAGTTACAATAGTCAAACAACGGAAGATTTATCATGAAATTTAGTAAGGTTCATGTATGGATTTTAGTTTCCTTAATTTAATCAAAGGAAATAAGTCTTCTTTTTAAAGGCTTTCCAGACCATTCATTGTGGAGCTTATACCCAACACTTAGTCAGTTGAGAGAAAATGTTTAGTCACTTATTGTGTAGTGTAAGTGTTGTGGAACTATAATGATTGAAAGGATATTTTTCTTCTCACTACATTTAGAAGCAGTTTTGATTTGAATATAGAACAAAATTCAATAGTAATATTGGAATAAGATGGTAATGTGGAATTGTGATTTTGTAACTTATTTACTATACTTACAAGTTCTTTTAGTTTATAATTGGCTTTATCCACAATTAGAGGAAGTTGGAATCTAGAAAGCGTACGATATCTTATTGAGTTACAAATCAATATAGAGTGGTGATTATTAAACTCTTTAAAGGTCAAACCTTTATAGTAAATTCTAGCTATAGATAATTTTGTAAAAAGTGAATTTCAAAATTGAGGACCGATCAAACCATAAACGTAACCTAAGGTTATGGGTAGAACAACCTTGTTAATATCAACATTGCAGGAAGGTCAATCTTGAGAAGATACAAACATTTGGTGTTGTGGGTAGGCAACCATCATGGAAACAAGTTTTAATGATGAGGCAGGTAGGCAATCACCATGGAATAAGGCTCTAACTATATTTTTGAAGATAAAAATGTCAAAACAGGAAGTAACGAAGAGTTGTATGGGCATCTCTTCTAGGTTAACCCTGTTAGTGAAGAGTGGTGAAATGTGTTAGACTAGGTGAGACCAACAAAACGATGGTATGGGACATCGTGTTGGTTAATCTACATAAGATTTTGGGTGCTACCAAGGTATTGGTAAGACCTTAGATGATGCTCCAAAAAGAATGGATGATCATCTAGCTTGAGCATGTATGCGCTAAGTCTTACATGACATAAATATACAAATTCATAAATTCATGTAAATACACGAGAAAGTTATGTGTCACACCTCTAGGTGTTATGAGCCCTGGAGAAAAATAAACCCACCACCTGAACTTGGAATCTCGAGAGGAGAGTGAAGTTCAAAAGGGGTAACTATGTGGGATCTAGCCAATCTCAATCTCAAGAGTATTTTGGCTGCGACAGAATGGCACTCATGAAGATGAAATTAACATTCTCATACTAGAAAAATGAAATAAGGTTTAAAAAAAAAAAAAAAAAAAATTCTATCAAAATTACAGCGTGTGATGTTGGAAAACCAAGTGGGTAGACTTGGGGTGAATGGACAACCAAGTGGGCAGACTTGGGGTGTTACATTTGGTATCAGAGCAAAGGTTGTAAATATTTTAAATAATAAAATTTTAGAAAGCCATGTTAAAACTAAATTAACATTATGAATGTGTTCACCTAAGACTTGATAAGTTGACAAGGCTCATGTTTTTGCTGGGCAGGCAATGGCATCCGGACAAAAATCTAGTTCCTCGAAAAGAACTATGAAGGTTTAGCGGGAAGGACTGACCGAGAACCCTAGAAGGGTCATACAAAAAGTTATGTGGATTGGGGCATCAGAGGAAGATATAGAACATCCTCGAGAAAAGAGGAAGGAAAAAGAACAGGTTAGAAAGGGAAAACAACCGATTATTGAGGGAAAATGGTCCAAATTATACAACTATTACATGAGAAAATGAGTCAACAAAACGAACAAATGGAGTAGCAAAATGCTCAAATGGCTGAACACATGGCACAACAAAATGCCCAAATGATAGAACATATGGAGTAGAAAAAATCTCAGTTGGCTTAGAAGCAAGAAATGATATCCCATCAACAAAAAATAATAAAAAAATTGTCCAAAAGTAAAGAAATGGTAATAGTTGAGGATGAGCCAACTATTGACCCAAGAAGGAAATAAGTAGATTCAAAATTGGACAAGGATATGCGATGAGTTGATATAGCCAAATGCGATGGCAAAGGTGATGGGGAAGAGGTTGAAAGGTGGTTGAATAGTGTGGAAGCATACTTTATTGTTAGGACCCTTTCATCCAAATCAAAAACCTCATGGGTAGTATTTCAATTGACTGGAGTTGCTACTAACTGGTGGGATACATATAGAAAAACTCATAATGTAGAGGCTACCGATGTACCTTGGGATACATTTTTATTGGTATTTAAGGATAGGTTCCTAACACC